>JACXGK010011098.1:0-16581 GCA_016801125.1 Novumbra hubbsi
CAGGGGGGGGTACTGTCACGGTACCGTCGCAGGACGGGACCTCCCCTGTTCGCGTAGCCTTCCGGCGTTCGACGTCGCCGGCCTTTTAGTCACCATCGTGTGTGTTGTGTCCTGTTTTCCCCGTGTCCTGTGAACGCATCCCTCCCTGATTCCTTACAGGTGCGGCTCGTTGCCCCAGTACTTAAGCCCTCGTGTTTCTCGTCTCCGTGTCCGTGATTGTTACCTGTGCTTTGTGTGCAGCTACACGCTGTGACTAAATGTCAGTGCCTAGAGTACTTTTGTTTCTTTATCTGAAGCGTCATACACGCGAGTTGGTTCAGTACTGTAACGGAATAAACCGACTGCCTGAACCTGCCTCCCTGCGCCTTGGTCTGTTTCCTTCCACACGCGTCACATGATCAAAATACCTAGAATGTCATTAGACTAAATTTTGAGTCGAAAAGCGCACCTGTTCCATTTTGATTCATATCCCCAGAATTATTATTTATGGAACCCTACAGTTTTGTCCAGATCATAGGGGACAGTCTGTTGCAAAGAATGACATGTATATTGTGTATTTCTGTATAGGAGACGCTTTCCAAATCCCACCAACAAAAACACTGTATTTCATAAAAAAAACTCAACATTTTATCTGATCTGATCAGAATCAAATCTGCTAGATTTTTGTATACAGGGATCCCCCATCAAGATACAGGGACCCCAAAATGACAATTCTATATTGATGTTTTAAAAAGACATAATGCAGTTTTTCTGTTTATTATGTTATATATTCATACAATAAACAACGTACAGTTGTTTTGAACCCCAGGGGATGTTCAAATTAGACATAAATAGCCTGACCTATAGGAATATACTATGTGCTTTTCAATAAAGAAATTATTGAACAACATACATTTTTATATTATCTTCACACACATTTTCACCAATATACTCATGGAGTCTTCTCAAATGATGTTATCTATTCATCCTCATACTAGTTAGGGGTTTTATGAATCCACAATATTTAGTACATCATTTTAATATAAAGGATGGTCAAGATAGTGCTGGCGGGTTTTGGTCATCCCAAGAAGGCCTTAGACCTTTAACGGTCAATGTCTTACCTAATGGTGTTTGCAAAATAATACTTGACTCAAATGTCCAGGTGGGTCTTTAAAACGTATGCCAAGTAATACACAAGTATTAGGGATTAAATAAAAAGTAATACATATCAAAGTGGTGTTATGTACTGTACGGACAGATGTATTATGTACTGTACACATGTTTTTGTATGGGGACTGTATATCCTGTTGTCACTGTGGGCCTCAGAGCACAGTAGTACACAGCAGAGTCAGAAGGCTGCAGTCTCTGGATCGTCAAGGGGACTATGTTTTCAGTGACATTCAGAAGAGCATGAAATCTCTCATTAAACTCTGTAGAAGTTTCTCCAGATGAAAATGTGTCCTTTCTCATCATGAACACAGGCTTTCCATTCCCTTGTTGTTTGTACCAGAAGAGATATGGTGTTAGATCTGTTGTGAATTTACAACTGAGTGTTGTTTGTTGTCCTTCCACAGCCATTACATCTTCTGTTGGCTGTGTTACACTGTCTGCTGCTCTGCTACCTGAAAATAAAATGGATATAACTTTAGAATATTTAACATAAAAACCATAGAGTAAATTGACAAAGAATAAAATAGAAACAGATTAAGAATCATGCTTTACCAATGTAGCATGCAGCTAGAACTTGCAGGCATAGCCATTTTCTCATGACTAGTCAGTCAGATTGAAATATAACAGTTAAGAAGTACTTAATTATCCTTCACAGAACTCTGACAATCGCTGTTCTACTGTTGATGCCTCATGTTGTTCTGTACTGTACTCTGTAGTAGACCTTGGGCAGGTGTCTTTCCAAATGTCACGTCTGCATTGTTGGATTCGAGGCTGTGTGCTTTGTTAGACTGCCCCCCTCAGGGTAAATTTTATATTACACCTACCAGCATTGGAATTTGGGAGGGATCATTTGTCAAATGTGTTTATCAAACAGATCACAATGATTATGCTGAACATTTTACAAAGAACACACAAAATGTGACAGTGATGATATTAGCAACCTATTAAGAATAAGAATTTGGACATTGGTGGGATAAATATCCTTTACTTGTATGGATAGATTCACCAGCACATCAACTTCATTGGTATTTATAAGGTGACAAAGGTGCCCATATGATGACTTGGAAAAGTAGTCATACAAGTTTTGCCCCACCCACTCAGATTGGAGGGAAGTGAAATGGGTGAAAGTTGGATCAACATCTGGCCACATTTCATGTGTGAAGACTTTTTTCAAAAAAGCTGTAAACTAGTCAGCTCCAGCCCTCCTTTCTCTGCCCAGGTTTCAGGGGAGTTGTAGTGATATTTCTTTGCTGAATCAGGGGTAAACGTTCCGTACCTATATTGAATGAATTGTTGTGAATTACTTGAATATGTAAGTATACATAAAGCCTAATCTAACTTAATATGTGGGCCTACATATCTTAATATATAGGGCCTTCCTCTTTTGAGCTCAACCCATAGTACAAATCTTCTGCCTGTGTCACGTTTCTTAGAAGGATTTCCTGTTCTGTGGAGAAAACCCTCTTGGAGGTCCAGTACCCTACTCTGTTCTGAGGTGAAAACCATATTTGGGTGTCCAGTACCCTGCTCTGTCCTGAGGAGAAAACCCTCTTGGGGGTCCAGTACCCTACTCTGTTCATAGGAGAAAACCCTATTGGGGGTCCAGTACCCTACTTTGTTCTGAGGAGAAAACCCTCTTGGGGGTCCAGTACCCTACTCTGTTCTGAGGAGAAAACCATCTTGGGTGTCCAGTACCCTACTTTGTTCTGAGGAGAAAACCCCCTTGGGTGTCCAGTACCCTACTCTGTTCTGAGGAGAAAACCCTCTTGGGTGTCCAGTACCCTACTCTGTTCTGAGGAGAAAACCCTCTTGGGTGTCCAGTACCCTACTCTGTTCTGTGTAGAAAACCCTCTTGGGGGTCCAGTACTCTACTCTGTTCTGAGGAGAAAACCCTCTTGGGTGTCCAGTACCCTACTCTGTTCTGTGTAGAAAACTCTCTTGGGGGTCCAGTACTCTACTCTGTTCTGAGGAGAAAACCCTCTTGGGGGTCCAGTACCCTACTTTGTTCTGAGGAGAAAACCCTCTTGGGTGTCCAGTACCCTACTCTGTTCTGAGGAGAAAACCCTCTTGGGGGTCCAGTACCCTACTCTGTTCTGAGGAGAAAACCCTCTTGGGGGTCCAGTACCCTACTCTGGGAAGTGATGTGGATCCCTGACACTCCAGCAATTGCCTCTTTATGTGAAAACTGTAGAGGGTTACATGGCAAATGCCATTTGATTTGGCCACTGCCCTGAATTATTTGTCTTGTTTTACTTCATCTGAAACCCTATCCAGCAATTGAAGTGAGACTCCCCTGTCAGTATTCCTCTCTCTGTTATATGGCATGCAGTAAGCAAACATCTGTTTCCACTGACTATTAGCATGCAACTGACTATCATTAACTTAACAAATAATCTAGTTTATGTATGCCTTCAGGTTTAAAAGAAATAAATGAAAGTTCAGGGACGGTTGAAACAAGGTGTAATCTCCAGCCATGTTTTCACCTCATGTGAACTAGACTAACTGCTATCTTGACATATGTAAGTTAATAAGATTTTTAGCTTACAAAACAGTGATTCTATAAATACTTGTTTGGATTCCCATACATTTGATCTCGGGGTAGTATCCCAAAAAAATCCATCTGATAGAACAGTAAAATGTTTCCCTCAAAAATATACTTTTGCTAGTAACTTTCTTTGGAAGTTTCAAATGTGGCTCTTTTTTTGTAAGCAAGACGACAATCTAACTGAGCATGTGCACAGTGAGTGTAATAATGATATCTTGCTTCTGATAGTAGGAAATCAAGGTGTTACAATGGGTGTTATAAGGGTGAATTGCTAAAATATGAAATTTTTTATCAAAAGCTGATGCTGAAAAACGTATCCATGTTTTTGTTACTTCCAGACTAGATTATTGCAACGCTCTAATCTCCGGTTACCCTGATAAATCAATGAATAAACTTCAGTTAGTGTTAAATACGGCTGCTAGAATTTTAACTAGAACAACAAAAATTGACCACATTACTCCAGTATTAGCTTCTCTACATTGGCTGCCTGTGAAGGCTAGGGCTGATTTTAAGGTTTTATTGTTGACCTATAAAGCAGTACACGGACTTGCTCCTGCATATCTCTCTGAAATGATCCAGCCATATATACCTACACGTAACTTAAGATCGCAAGATGCAGGCCTTCTGGTCGTACCTAGAAAATCTAAACAAACAGCCGTAGGCAGGGCTTTCTCACATAGAGCTCCGCTACTGTGGAATAATCTGCCAATTACGGTTAGAAATGCAGACTCTGTGACAATTTTTAGGTGTCTACTTAAGACACATCTTTTCAGCATGGTTTTTGACTAGTGTAGCCTGGCCCAGGGGTTGAAGGTGACCGGAATGGCGCGATACTGTCCATTCTTGCTGTCTTGCTAGGTGGGCTCTCATCTTCACTAGGATACCTGCTCTCCAATTCCACTTGAGGGCGGAGTCACTGGCTTGCTGATGTCTGTCCTTTGCGCCACTCGAGCAATTGAAATTAACTCTGCTGGCAATACTCTGCCCTCATATAGGGTGGTTAGTCGGTTAGTCGATGTCCCTTTGGCTGATGCCTGGCAATATGGGTGGATTGATTTCTTGCCCATTGGGTCCTGTCGGAGGCCTCCCTTGGATAGGGCCACAGTGTCACTGGACCCCCTCTCAGACAAAGGTTTTTATGCTGCTATATTATTGTGCCAGGGGGAGCAGGGCTAGTTCTCCTCCATAACTCTATGTTCTCCTCCTTAACTCTAAGAAATGCACTCTTTACAACTCTCCTTGTCTCCTGTTGCGGTTCAACTTAGAAGGACGTGAGGTCTCGGCCCACACCTGTGGAATATCAGGCCCAGAAGACCTTGTCCGGAGCCCTCCTGGTTTTGCTGCAGAACAAGCAGATACCTGACGATTCCAGCTGCTACTCTGCTGACCCCCCCTCCCAACCTAGATGATCCTGATGATTCCGGATGCCACCAGGCTGAACCCCTAATCAACCCACCCTGGACTGTTCCTGTCCTGCCAATCTGATCATGCTCGTCACCTAGATCAGGCATTTTAGACTCTAGACACAGCTCATGTGAATTTATTAATTACTAGCAGTATTTTTAAACATCACCCTGCACTGCCACAAGAGGTACGGCCACCCCTTTGAGCCTGGTTCCTCTCTAGGTTTCTTCCTACAATCCGTCCCCCATAGGGAGTTTTTTCTAGCCACCGTGCTTCAATCCTGTTGTTGCGTGCTCACTGGGGTTTTAGGCTGGGTGTTTTTGTAAAAGCACTTTGTGACAACTGCTGTTGTAAAAAGGGCCTTATAAATCATTTTTATTGATTGATTGAATACTTCCACCTGTGCTCTCTGGCCACCTGGCCGCTACCCAGCTGCAGTCAATCAGCAGCCAAGAGTGCACCTATGAAAGGCCACAGCATTGGTTAAACACGAGAAGGAGAGAGGAAGAAGACACAACCAGGGAGCAGGAATGACGACAGGAAGGCGATAATTTGGGGGGTGAAGCAGGAACCAAGACCCCAGGGAGGACCGGGCCAAACCCCAAGGAGCCTCTGAGACACTGGCAGCGAGTGGGTGACGCCAGAGACACCCATATCCTTAGGTTGGACGCTCCCGCCCAAGTTTACTGTTATTTGGGGATTTCCAGTGAATTTATTTTACATTGTACAAATTGAATCCGACCACCTACCATGGGCCTACCACAATAGCTTAAGATATATTAGCAGCAAACAGCCAGTTGCACAAAGAAGAAAGAGATGTTGTTGTACTCAAAGTTGGGGAGTAAAAACATTTGCCAAAAACAAAAAGAAGAAAATATTGCTTCAGCAAAGTCAACAAAAATTTAACTAGCGTAATGACTAATTATTGACATATTTTGATTCATACAGACAATTTTTGGAGAAAGATATAGTGACTTTTGCTCTGAGATCAATATATGAAAATGAATGAAGTTGAGCCTTTGTGCGTGTGGTAAAGATCTTCTCTGGTAAATAGACGTGTGTGAGTGTTATATGCCAGTTTTACACACGATTCACCCAATATGTCTTTATTGACAGACATTTCTGGAGACTGTTTATACCAGTTCATACCAAGCATGTTTAGGTAATAGGTATATTTTCAGTTAAAATACCCACATTCCCATAATGCCAAAATGCTGTGAAACTACAAATATATTGCTATTTCATTTATTTTCCCTGCTCACTCCTTTGCCCGCATTGTCTGTTCAAAAATCACTTTTGGGCAAAGTCCTTTTCTATCTAGTTTTGAACGTATTCTTCTACTTCCAATTAACTCAACTAAATTTGTTCTGTCCTTAGTCTCTTGTCTTTCCATTTGCACTCTGTCACTCAAGAAAAACAACTGAATCACTTGTAGTGTCAATCACTGTATTGATATAAAGGAAAGTATCCTCCTGAATAACACAAATGTAGAGTTCCTGGTAGGTGAAGTGAACACAGTACAGGTGTGACCATCTTTATCTGATCTAAACCTATGATATATGATTTCAATTTGTGGTTTGATGTAAACCACAACGCAACAAAGCATTTTGGTCTGTAAGTTCTTGTACAGCCTTTTATACACTTTGTATCACTGTGATCCCTGAGAGCACAGTAGTAGAGACCTGTGTCTGACAGGGTTAGTTGTTGGATGATCAGATCAGTTGAAGTCCTGGATGTTGTGGATGCATATCTTTTATCAGGGATTTCTTCATAACTGTATGATCTGGCACCTTTCCACAGTATAAACCAAGGTGCCTGGTTAGGAGAATGACGGTACCAGTAAAGGTAAAGGTATTCACTAGTTGTATCGTACATGCAGTTCAAAGTCACAGATTCTCCCTCTGAACTGGCCACTTCAAGCTTTTTAGGAAAAATCTGATTCCCACCAGTCAGTCCTGTAATGAAACACTAGTTAAAAAATAAGCTGTCAGAGCTGTATGCTGTTGTAGAAAGTAGTGACATTTACATAATAGACGTAAACTGCCATTACCAAAAAATAAAGAGTAAATTAACTGAATTATGTTACATTTAAATGAACATTTAAACGTTTACCTGAGACTAGAATGATAACCAGTATGTGATAGTTCTCCATGTGGAACATAGAAATACCAGATCTGATCTCTGTCTACTGTTACTGAATTATTTTGCTGCACTGCAAATGTAGCTGAGTGAAAAGGGGAGGAACCAATACCAGAATATAATTAAGTGGTTTTAGGTTCTGACCATTGTTTTTAGTGGTGCCATTACCATACACCATGGTGTCCGTGAGTGAATGTCCAGAAAGCACGCCTACCACGTCTCTTTGCACTGCTCAAGCTGGCTATCTCTGTTCTGTTGTCATCATCATAGTTGTATCTGCTGTGTTAAACCATACAAACTACTCTCTATCCTATTGGGGCTGGACATCTTATGCTTTTTGTACTTTTGTATTGCATTCTACCTGGCTTCACAACATATTTTATGCAATTGTCGTTTGTCTCTTGGCATGTCTTATTTTCCCATGGCCTTATTTTTGGCACTATTCACTGCTTGTCACTATATAATACTATAGTTTATTTGAAATTGTAATGTTACTTTTCTAAAGAGACTGGAGATGAAGGAGAATTGTAGCCAACCCAGAACAAATGTAAAATCTATAGGTGAGACAGAAGTAAAAAAAAACTTCTGGCTTCATCAAGGTTTTTGTACAGCGTGTCTGTGTTTCCTGTCACTGTGGGCCTCACAGCACAGTAGTACAGAGCAGAGTCTGTCACTTTGGCTGAGGAGATCGTCAGATCCAAACGATTTTGGTCTTTCAGTTTAAGAGATATTGTTGAGTTTGGAGAATCAGATGTAAACCCTCCACCTGAGATGTACTGGATGAACTCTGGCTTTTTCACTGTGTGTTGACGATACCAGAAGAAATCATCTGCAGCATTAGCTGTTTTGGAGTATTTGTAAGACAGTGTAACAGATGTTCCCTCTAAACAGTATTCTTCATTCTTTAGTGGAGTGAGGTCCTGAGAACTGACACCTGCATAGAGAAACACGGACATATAGTTTTTATTTTAACATATTTGTAATTCAATACAAATCTAATAGACATGTACAACAAAATGTTCTTATTTTTACTCTTTCACTTACCCATACATTTGTTCAGAAACATCACTAAATACAGCCACAACATCTTATATGTACAGAGCCAAAACGACAAAGTGTTTGTTTCTGTAATTTTCAACTGTTCAGCTCCTAGTCAACAAACAGTTCCTTCTTAACGGTACGCGTGTAAGCCATACAGGATGTCTGTTTCATCACATGGTTCTTGACAGGTGTCTGGGGTTCCTGCATCTGTGGGCACAGTGGCACCTATGTAAAGAGTTGAGTCTGGGGCGATGTTAAAGTCCATGTGGAAAGTACCACTGTGTTTATAAGCAAGATAATTAAGAAACCCTCCTGGGTTTTTGTTGCCTGATCATCCTAATTTTAAACAACAAAGAAAAACTGGTTTTCTCAAATGTTATATTATCTTCAGAGTTTAGAAGTGTTAAAAGCTGAAAGGATGTTTGCCATTTTATATGAAATTGGGGGGGGGGAGTAGCAATGTGAGAGTGAATGTATGTAGATGTGATCCTAGAGAGGACACTAGTGTCTGACAGGGTTAGTTGTTGGGTGATATGTTTAGTTGATGTCCTGGATGTCTCAAATGTCTTATCAGGAATATGTTGGCTGGGTTGTCTCCTTTTTACAGTATGAACTGAGGGTCCTGGTTAGGATAATGTCAATACCAGTAAAGGGAAAGATATTGTAGCTTGTATCCTATCTACATTTCAGAGACACAGATTGTCCTTTATGTTCTGATTACTTTGCACATTCCATGAGAAATGTAATGCCCATTAGTCAGTCCTGTAAAAATACAAAATCACTTCCAGAGCTATTTTGTAGAAAGTGGGGAAATGCTCATTATAGAATGTCACTAAAAAGGAAAATAAACTAATCCATGGTATGCTGTATATCTATCTCATTACCGAAATGTGTTTTAGAAAATGTTAAGCATTTACCTGAGACTAGTATGAGATACAAAGAAAGTAAAAACTCAGATGCCAAGTTCGGTCACAGATGCACTACACAAGTCACATTAATTTTCCATCAGGATTTAATCTAAGTGATGTTCAACATTTTACACCAGAATCCATCAAAAAATAACTGCTTTCCTTCCATACTGTTGCAACCCAGTGGTTCTTGGGGAAGTACATACAGTTTAAGTGTTGATGTATTCCAGCTGGGAAAGGGCTAGTTGGTACAGTTGGACGGGGCTGTTGTCTAGGTGGGACGTCTCTCACGGAGGTTGTGGGGGCTTGTGGGACAGCAGGGGGTGAGTCTAGGGGTCCCAGGTGGTAGCCCATATAACGGGGAGTTTCTTCGGGCATCGCTCTATTTCGTCGCCGCTCCCGAGTGTGACAGTACTTGTGAATTGTCACCTAGTCAGTCAGACTACAGTATTAGGTTGGTATCAGTATTTGGCATTTAGATTAAGGCATAGTGGCCACAACTGTCTGTGTAGGTGTAAATAAAATTCCACCCAGTGGAATCAAATAGCGTCCCGGCTAGGGGTGTAACAATACTTTTATTCAAAAGACAGAATAAACACGAGTGTTAGCCATCAAAAAATGAACCTCAGGGTTTCATGAAGCTTGGTACCATTGGGCTTGACACTAACTATCAGGATTATGACGGTAGGACCCAAAGGCAGACAGGATCCAGGTAAGTGCAGTGTGTGCATACAGAATGTTCGTGGTCAAATACAGGCGTGGGTCGGCAACGGGGCTGGTGGGTGTGTATCAGACGATGGGCAGAGACGTGGTCGTGGGCAGGCGAAGGTCGGTAACGGGGCTAGTGGGTGTGTATCAGACGATGGGCAGAGACGTGGTCGGTGGGCAGGCGAAGGTCAGTAACGGGAACTCAAGAAACAAGCAAGGTACTGGGCTGCGGCTAGGAAACAAGGACTATGAAACGCTGGATACGCTGTACTGGACAAGACGATCTGGCACTGCCAGCTGGGGACACAGGGACTAAATACAGTGAGGGTAATTGGAACTAGACAACGCCTGGTGGGGGGGGGCGGAGACAAGGGAACAGGTCAAACCCATCAGGGCGTAACACTAACTGAGTAACATAGCAACCAATAGCAGTAATTTTTTCCAAAAGCAGGCCTCTCTAACCTGCTGATGACGACACCAGACAATCGATGGCTCAGGTGTATTTTCTACATTAGTATAATGCCGCATAGAACATGTTGGATGTGATCTGACAGGATGGAATATGTGCTGTTTGACAGCTCTCTATCTTCAACTACCTCCATTATCAATAGCAGTCACCTGTGCAAATGTTTAGTAGATGAGAGGTTTATGTTGTTGGCTACTAATTAGAGGACATTTACAGATGTGGATATATACTGTATATATACTGGATATATAATTGTATTTCTCATTCGTTCCACTAGGTGGAGAAGACACTATTTCTTTCAGCACTGTTGGAAGAACCAGAGTGTGTGTTCTCAGGAGAAGCAACTGAAGACATCCCACTGTTCCAGTCAGTTTGAGGACATTCATCTGTACACCTCTCATCTCCGTAACTCCTCCTATTCAGAGTTCAAGAGTTTGTTAGTAGTACTGCAGTCTATAGAACATCTACAGATGGACATTGGCACTTATTGTAGCCATTGCTTTTGATTTACTTGTAATGTCTTAACTGATGATGTTTGAACTAAAATAATATTCCTGCTCAGTTGACTCAAATGTCCAGGTGCGTCTTTATACCTTTTTGCCAAGTAATACACAATAGTATTAGGGAGAAAATAATAAATAATACATATCAAAGTGGTGTTATGTACTGTACAGTCGACTGTATTGTCATTGTGACCTACAATATGTTTTTGTATGGCGGCTGTATATCCTGTTGTCACTGTGGGCCTCAGAGCACAGTAGTACACAGCAGAGTCAGACAGCTGTAGTCTCTGGATCGTCAAGGGGACTGTCTTTGTATTGACATCTAATTCAGCATCAAATCTATCTGTAAACTCATGGGCATTGTCCCCAGTTCCAACTTTGAATCTCATAAGCATATACTTTGGGTGGTCATTAGATCCTTGTTTGTACCAGAACAGGTATTGATTTGTAACCTGCGTATTAAATGTACAGTCCAGTGTGACCTGTCCTCCCTCTGTTGTGATCACATCTCCTATTGGCTGAGTAACTGAGTCTTCTGCTCTGAATTCTGGAAACAAATGTTACAGAATTATATTAAAGAAGAAAAAAGTATCAAGTAACATTATTGAGGGAATCAAAATGTATGAAAGGCAGTGGGAAAGGCAGTAGACAAAAATAAACAGAACACAACATAAAAGTCATCATACCATTCCAGAAAATGCTATAAAAATCAGAATATTCTTCAGCCACGACTCCATGTCTAATGGTGATAGTTAAGAAGAGATCAAATATACTTGTAGACTTGTTCTTGGTTGGTTAAACCACCTCTCTGACTACAGGAAGTAGTAAGGAGGAGCTTACTAGAAAATACCAAATATTTAAAAGTTTTAGACAGCTCCAGTCTCTGGATCATCAAGAGGACTGAGGAGAAATTTAGCCTAGAATCAAATATTGTTTTCTCAATACTGTTTTGTATTTTATCTCTTTTCAGGAAATTTTGAGGAGAGTCCCCAGTAAACTGGATGGAAAAGTTTAGTTACAGCTGAGTATTACTAGTCTTTTTTCATTGACAGTATCAGCTCCACTCTGCCGGTTAACAGTTGATGCATTTAACATGTTTTGGGTTTGTGTGTTCCTTCAGGCGTAAATGAACTCCGGTTTAGACAAGCAGCGTAATAACAACCACAATGCTATCCAATATGCCTCAAGACACAAAAGTCTTCTGGGAGTTGTTGTGATGAATTATGGATTGTGTGAAAATGGGGCATAATGTGAATTGAGTAGTCAAAGTGATGATACATATACAGTTTTAGCATTTAAAAAGGAATTCCAACTGGTCAATTATTTTCCTTTTCAGCAGTGGCATTTCTTACTTTTTCTTAACCCTAAAGGTCTAAGGCCTTCTTGGGATTTAAAAATCCTGCACTGTCTTGACTTTTTGACCTCTCAGGAGGTCATCCTTTATAGTAGAATGATGTCCTTTATATTGTGGATTCTGAAAACCCTTAACTTGAAGAATGAATAGATAACATCGTTTGAGAAGACTTAATGAGTACATTTATGAAAATGTGTGAAGAGAATATAAAAAAACTTATGTTGACATGTAGTTGTTTTTATTGAAAGGCACATAGTGTCCTCCAACAGGTAGGGCTTTTTATTTCACATTTGGACATCAAAACCAATACAAATTGTTTGTTTAAAAATATAACATAATATACAAAAAATCTGCATTATTTCTTTCGAAAATTGTAATATCAACCAGAATTGTCAATTTTGGGTCACTCTATCAGTGTGATGAAACATTTTATATCAAATCAAAGATTTGATTAAATTCTGATCAGATTAACCCCTGAATAGTTTTTTCATTTTTTTATGCAATCATTAAATACAGTGTTTTGTGGTCGAGATTTGGATGGTTTTTGCTTGAAAAGAATGTCATTCTTTACAGCAGATTGTCCCTTACAACATGTAAAGAACCGGCTTCTATTTTTATGTTGTTTGGAGATATGAATAGAAATGTAACAGGTGTGCTTTTTAGTTTTTTTTATGGTAGTGTTTTGTGGTAGAGATTTGGAAGGCTTCTACTTTACAGAAATACACATACGACACGTCGTTCATTTCAGAATCTTCCATCTTTAATGTGTACACAAACACACGTACTGGCCTACTAGGAACAGAACCCGGATAATAACTGGTTCAAAGTATCACACTCTTGTGTTGCTCTTCTAATGAGTACCTGCACAGAATAAATATAAAGTTGGCTGTACCTCTTAAAAGTACAAATGGCATTGAACTTTCCTCACATTACCACAAACATGCTGTACCCGTCAGGCCTTCCATGGGTGTGGGCTCCGGCAGCTAGTGCCGGATTGTTAGGTTATGTCAGCACGGTCAAACTTTCTTATGCCGCATCAGGCTTTTCTGCAGTTCCAGTTTGATCTCCAGGTAAGGTACCTTCTTGTGCACCTTGTAAAGGACAGGTTACGACAGACCGCTGTCAGCCAGGTGACTCATCCATTAAACCACTGACACGTTCTGTTCCTCCAGTTCAGCGATACAGAATGTCAGGTCTTTTGTTCTTCGTTTCTCCAATAGACAGGCCTCCACACTGACTAGGTTTTTCTATGCACAATCATGATAAAATAGTTCCATCTAGTGTTCAAAAGTCTGCCCAACAATGTGACACCTTGAAAATGTTCATATTTTCAAGACAAACTTACCAGTAAAAGTCAACATTTAAGTGTAGAATCATTGATTTTAAACAATAATTAAGCCAGCCCTGTCAATGTTGGTTTAATGCCTAATCGACGAACATGAACAACATTTGCATTGTCTTCAATGTTTTATACACAGCCTTAAAAATAAGGGAGGCAGTTCAAAAGTTTGTCTGTTTCCAGGACAATTATAGAAATGGACACTTGAGAAGGGCTCCAAAAAGCTTGTAATGGTTCTTAACCTATCTGGAGATATGAATAGAAAAGTAACAGGTGCGCTTTTCGATGCAAATGTGCGCCTATCGCGCTTTACTACATAAACTGTAAATGTATTAAATATATTATCTATATTTTTATTTCATTATTTAATGACATTATTTAATGACACTTAGTGTTCTGTTTCTGTTAGAAGAACCACAAGCACTCACACACACACAGACAAGTCTACAATTTACTTCAGGTTGAAAGAAGCCTTAGTCAGATAAAAAAAATCTACTAACATGAACTTTCATCCTAACTTTAACCTTTTTTGTAAACCTTACTTTGAAACCAAACGTTTACCCTAAACTTTGCAAGCAGTGGCTTTTTAACAGAGTTTGTTGATAGTGTTGTGGAAAATACTTCAGTTGTGCAGCCGAAAAGATGCAAGTACTCAGAAGTTTGTGGATTTAAATAGACTTTAATTAAAATCATAAAAGCCAAGTCGATCTGCAGTGTCACCTAGCGGTGGCCGCTCCCCTGGTCGCGCAGCCCTCCCGTGTTCGACGTCGCCGGCCTTCTAAGCACCACCGTCCCTGTTTGTCTTGTTTTCCATGTCCTGTGAACGCATCCCTCCCTGATTCCCGGCAGCTGTCACTCGTTGCCTGTGTATTTAATCCCTCCTGTGTCTTGTCTCTGCGTTCGTTATTGTCTCTGTTACGTGTCAGCACTGAGGTGCTCTATTGGTGATATTACTCACCATATTCTTGTTCATTACTCCCGGAAGGGTTGTTACTCTTACCGTTGAAGAACGATAGGTCAAATAAAATCCTATCTACATTCGCCTGCCTGCATTTTGGTCTACTCCTTATCGACAACGTCACAGAATAACCAACCATAAACATGGATCAAGCAGGAGCAGCCCATCCGTCTGCCATGGAACAACGGATGCAAGACCACGACAACATGCTGGGTCAACTACGCGGCGCCGTCTCGGAGATCCTGCAGAGACTGCCTGCTGCCACGCCACCACCTGCAGCCAGCCCGCAACCACCCAGTGGTGCCGCTATTCCCCTTCCCCGACAGTATGCTGGACGAGCGTCGGAGTGTCAGGGTTTTCTCCTGCAGCTGGACCTTTCGTTTAACACCCGAGCTAACGTGCCTACGGAGCGGGAGAAGGTTTCAGCCCTTATATCGTGCCTGACGGACAAGGCTCTGAGCTGGGCAAACGCGGTGTGGCACCGGGCCGGTCCTGAGTTAGACCACTACGGGTCCTTCGTCCGGAAGTTCCGGTCGGTGTTCGACCACCCGCCTCAAGGCCGTGAGGCTGGGGAGCGCCTGTTCCTGCTGCGTCAGGGCCGACGCACCGTGCAGGAGTTTGCACTGGAGGTCCGGACTCTGGCGGAGGAATCTGGATGGTGCGAGAGGGCGCTCCGGGACGCATTCCTTTGCAGTCTCGACGCGGGGGTCCGCCAGGAGCTTGCGTGCCGCGATGCCACCGCGTCCTTGGAGGAGCTCATCTCCATGGCCACCCGGCTGGACAACATCTTGCGGAGCCGGGTTCAGCGACCGATTACCGATGAACCGTCGCAGCTACAGCCAGCCGGGTACGAGGCTATGGAGATGGGTTTGTCGGTGAGCCGGGCACGTGGCTTCCCTCCACGTCGGGATGAGAGACCCGGAGCCCCTCCGCAACGTCAGGGATCCAGGAGAGGTCAGTACAAACGGGGCACCTCTCCGCCAATTAAGGTGCGGCAACCTTTTGTTCCGTGGGGGCCGTCCGATGACCATCTCCAACTGTCTGTCACATTCCCCCAGTTCTCCAGTTTGCACCGGTGCCTCGCGATGATCGACTCAGGGGCGCCGGGCAACTATATTGATGTTGGTTTAGTCCGCGATTTACACATTCCCTTGTTGCCTGTTTCCCCTCCGATTCCCATTCATTCCATCGATCGCAGACCGCTAGGTTTGGGCAAGGTGTGCCAGATTACGTGTCCATTGCGCATGCAATGTGGCTCCCATGTAGAGACCATCTCCCTTTACGTCGTAGAGGCTCCCAGTTTTCCGATCATACTGGGCCTACCGTGGCTTGCCCTACATAATCCTTTGTTTTCCTGGTCACGGAGGGTTCTTACGGGATGGTCCCGGGGGTGTCAGGGTAGGTGTTTGGGTATGACTGTTTACGCCACTGCGGTGGAAAGCCCACCCACGGCCTCCTCCGTGCGCATTCTCTCTGAATACCGGGATCTGGCACGGGTCTTTTCTAAGGCACAGGCTATGCTTTTGCCTCCCCATCGTTCGGGGGATTGTGCGATTGATCTACGTGCTGGTTGTGCTCTACCTAGGGGACGAGTATATCCCCTGTCCAGGGCCGAGACGGAAACGATGGCCGTTTACGTCAAGGACGCACTGGCGCAGGGATATATTCGGCCGTCCACGTCACCCGCCTCCTCCAGTTTCTTTTTTGTCAAGAAAAAGGATGGTGGCTTGCGCCCATGCAACGACTACCGAGCCCTAAATGACGTCACGGTAAGATACACCTACCCGTTGCCATTGATTGGTCCGCTTATGGAGTTGATGCATGGGGCCCGATTTTATACGAAACTGGACCTGCGGAGTGCCTACAACTTAGTGCGTATCCGCGGTGGGGATGAGTGGAAGACTGCGTTTAGCACCACGTCCGGGCATTACGAATATCTGGTGATGCCCTACGGTTTGATGAATGCTCCATCTGTCTTTCAATCTTTCGTAGATGACATTTTTCGGGACATGCTCGGTCACGGTGTGGTAGTGTATATCGATGACATTTTGATATATTCGACATCAC
>JACXGK010011099.1:0-16666 GCA_016801125.1 Novumbra hubbsi
ACCGTCACAGGACGGGACCTCCCCTGTTCGCGTAGCCTTCCGGCGTTCGACGTTGCCGGCCTTTTAGTCACCATCGTGTGTGTTGTGTCCTGTTTTCCCCATGTCCTGTGAACGCATCCTTCCCTGATTCCTTACAGGTGCTACCTGTTAACTCAGTACTTAAGCCCTTGTGTTTCTAGTCTCTGTGTCCGTGATTGTTTCTTGTATGCGTGTCTGCTGGCATATGTGTTTCCACCACAGCCAGTTTATCTTTCTGTTCGTATAACTATTGTGTGCCCCAATAAACGGCACTGTTGAAGGTTTCCCTGCGCCTTGGTCTCTTCCCTCACCCCTCCATCACACATCCAAGTGACAAACAATGCATTTTCCAGCATGATGGAGAACCTTGCCATAAGGCAAAATGAATAACTAAGTGGCTCTTGGGAACAAAACGTGGACATTTGGTGTCCATGGCCAGGAAACTACCCAGACCTCTTGGTCATTCCACAAATTCTGAAAAACTCCAAGCATAGGTTATGCAAGAATGGGCTGCCATCAGTCAGGATGTGGCCCAGAAGTTAATTGACAGCATGCCAGGGTGAATTGCAGAGGTCTTGAAGAAGATGGGTCAACACTGCAAATATTTACTCTTTGCATGTACTTAATGTAATTGTCAATAATTGCATTTGACACTTATGAAATGCTTATAATTCTAATTCAGTGTACGATAGCAACATCTGACAAAAATATCTAAAAACACTGCAGCAGCCAACTTTGTGTAAACCAGTGCTTGTGTAATTCTCAATACTGGCTGTATTGACTTCAAGCCAAAACAAACATGTTACTGTGAAACATTTATGGTTCTATGCATGATACAGTTTGTGGTGGCGACTTGAATGTAAAAGTTAAATTTTGGGGCAACATGCCCAGAAGCATTCCCTTCGGAGCAGCAGAATCTTGCAGCTTGGAGATGTATCATGGGAGGTGTAGATGTATCAAGACCAAGACCTACTGTACATTAAATTAAAAGTCAGTTTGTATGAATGAGTAATGGTTGGAAGGGTTTTATTCAGTCAGTAACCTTGCCACAATGCAAGGTCAACTACACACAGTGTTGGACTAATGATAAGAGATGGCTTTGGAGGGTAACTGCTTTCATCTGTAGAGAACACACACATGTGCAACACCACAACAGCCCATCATAACCCTAAATTTGATCTGTGTGTTTGGAATGGATGAGATGTAAAAAAGCAGACTACTGGTTAGCGTCATCATTAGGGACAAGGACAGATCAAGGAAAGGCAAGTCATTATGCAATTTTCCACATTCTATATATTTTTACCTTTCAGCGGCAACCTGGGTTTAAATGGATACTGTGATATTTCAAGTTTTTGGTAGTCATTCTATTCAGGTGGATTTTGTACTGGACTATGCGGTTCCTGGCGCCATCAGTTTTTTTCTGAACTACAGCTCATCTATGAATCTCTGTGCAAATACAGAAGAGAGAATCAGGAAGTGAATAGTGATTTCTTGTTTATAAAATATCATACAGGTATTATACAGCTATGCATAAATGACAAAGACTACAAATGACCAACCACTCAGTTTCATAGTAGATATAAGGTGTATCTTCTGGAGAGTTCGAGAAATTATGCTAAGCAAATTATATGATAATTTAAACTTTCTCTAAACTCCACGCAAAGAACTGCTAATGGTATCCATCAGTTCATCTGACCCTGGGTAAGGAGAATAATTACCATCAATCTCTAAATCTTAGTGTATCCCTCAGGAGCGATACCATAACTGTCCCATCGGGGATTCAATCTTCTTCTTACTCACTCCTGCCCTTTCCCCTCCCATCCCTTGTGCCATCATCGTCTCTCTTAGTGGTCAGATGTTTTTCATGCGAAGACTGACAATGAGCCTGATAGAAATGAAGTGATAGGAAAAGGAAGAAAGACTTATTGTGAGAAATGACTAAACACTAAAGTGACCTGACCTTTAAGAAGAAACAGAAAATAAAAAAAATTACACAATTTAGGGAATATGTTTTTATATAGATGTCTCCCCTCTAGCGAAAAAGCCAAAAAAAGCTTTCATTTGAAATAAGTAGTTTATTGGTTTTAAAATAATAATTGGTTTGTTTGCTTTGATTCTCTGTGCATCTGCATAATGCAACATGTTTGAGTGCGAACACGTTGCTGGGAAGAAATCAGAGTGGCACGTGACCTTCATGGTATGTGTTTACCAGGAGACAAGAGAGCTGTGATGAATGTAGAGCCTGCAATTACAGGCTCTGATGACTGTAGAGCCCATAATTGCACATTTTCCTTTAAAAGCCTGCAACGTACATGGTGATGGAAAGGATCATCTTCCATAGCTGAATGCTTTAATACAGATTACGTAACTGTTCTATGTGGATAACTGAGCTCTATAGACTGAAAGAGTACTGTGGAAGCTTTCTCAGGTGCACTAGTCTTGACTGACAGTGGGAATTATTCTGCCTTTGATATTATGACGGCCCTGACATTTCCCTTTAGTGTCGATATGTTAGTGCCGAGTGAACACGGCACATCTTTTTCATGCCTCCAGATCTTTAAGCACTGTATGATACTGTCTAAACCCAAGTTTATGGTGTTCTGTTTCTGTTGATGTATTTTGTATGTCCCACTGCATTTTGAGTGTGTTTTTCCCATGTGTCCTTCGACTGGGCCACAATATCCAGGCCTTGGGTCTCATGGGGACTTGGTCATTGGGACTTGGTAAAGTTGACTGGGCTGAGTGTTTCAGACCGGATTAAAACTGCTGGGTCCTGGACCTCTGGGCTCCAGTCTCTGGAGATGTTCTGTATTGGTTGTGACCTAAGCTGTGGGTCTCTAAAACCCATCTGTCAATAACAGGACCCAGATTGTGGACTCCTGCACTGGGGTACGTTGGCAATGTCCAACCCTTTGCTGACCAGGCCAGCAGCTGGGACTGACCTAAAGACTGGGATTAACAGATGAGGTTTGGTTCTAGCAAGGCCTGGACGGGGACATACACACAAGATGAATGTATTATTCCAAACAATATATGACCGTAGCAACATGAAGAAAACCTCCGGCAGAGAAACAATTGAGCAAAAGTTTTAAGACTCATAAATACTAAACGCATTCTGAGAAGATATAACTAACAACAGAAATAACATTTGTAACCACAGGGTCTTACATAATAAAATAATAAGCAGTGTGTTCTTGGAACTGGCTAATAATCAGATGCCAACTGTCCATGAAATTCAAATCTAGCTATTATGTCTTGAGACCATTAACCTTGAACAGGCAGACATTGGCAAATCCAAGAGTATAACGAATAAGGAAAGATATAATACATTTAGCTAATCACTTTCCTGGATACTAACTTTATTCATGTTAAAAGTCAGATTAAACCCATATACACACTCAGGGGAGTCAAACCTGATTTATAACGGTGGATGGGTACATTGTAAATATCTCTCACACTAACTCTCACACTACTGAGTTGAGAGACATACAGTATGGATTATCCCACTCACATTGAATGCGACCTAAATCAATCAGAGTCAAATCAATCAATCATGTGATATTACCATAGGCCACGTAATCAAACGTTCTCAAAAAATGACCACACAGTTAATCTAAGCTCAGCCTTGGACACGGACATCAAATGTTTAAAAACACAATTTTGCCAAACAGCAGATGAACTGCACTATAATGACACTGTTGGTCTCAGCAGGACTCAGACGTATTGCCATTCCGCAGTTAGAGATTCAATGTTCAAATGGCCTGAGTGGTCAGATGCCTTACTCCTAACTGCCTCATCATGATGTTGGAGTGTAACCAATACTCAGTCCCCCAGCCTCCACTTATACACATCCATTTCACAGCCAGAAGAAAGCAGAGGCACTTTTCCTCCACATGGCTCTCCAGACAAGATCTGTGTGATGCAGTCATACTTGTCCCAGCATTCATAAAAGCCATAGTCTGATGACAGTGAGTTGTATGTGTGTGTGTTTGTGTGAAATGTGTCTATTATGACGAGGACACTGCTGTATGATGAGAGATTAATACTCTCTGGCACGATTCCTGCTTTGCATTCCAATGCGTGAGTGTGTAATGAGCATGTTTTCGACAGTGTGAATGTGAAAGAGTTTGAGTGCACAGGATGGAACAGTTGCATATGTTCCCTGTGGCACTAAGCTGAGAACAAGAGAGGAAGCAAGAGAGAGGTAGAGAAAGGGCGTGAGGCGGGGAGTGGCAGTGGAGATATAACACTGAAGCAGTGCACTGTAAACCGATTCTCTGAACACACCTAAATCACATGCTTGCATGTACGCTCAAATGGTTTTGTCAGATAGAAGACATTTTATTTTCATGAACATTTACACTCCTCTCCTTTTTGAAGTTCCACAACAGTGAATGTCATGTTTTTTATTATTTTAAAGTAAAACAGTATTTTGAGTGACTACAGCATCATCCATAGTACTTTTCCTGTTAAATGCTTATATTTTGGAATAAAGTAAAGTTTAATTTTACCACATTGTTTTAAAGAAGTGTACTGTGCCAGACTACACATTTATAAATATATGAATTTGACCTAAGCATTCTCATTATAAAACATATCGACACTTCCAATACTAAGTTATAAAGTACATTTTAGAAAGTATACTGTAATATTGCATTTTAAGTGCATGTCATGTGATTTGTGTCAGACTATGCGACAGTCATGAACAATGTCTAATAAAAAGTCATCAGTCTTCAAGATTTAAGGAATAAATCAGAATGTGCAAGCAACATTAATAAATGAGTAAACTACATTAAATGGGTCTATAATTGAATTATATAGGCAAATCCATGTATTCCACATAGCAAAATGAATGATTATATTATTCAATCCTTACAGTTTAAAGGGGAAAAATTCTATTTTTAGTCCACAAAATGCAAACTATAATGGGTAAAATATATATTTTTAAATCCCATTGAATACGGTGCATAGTTTTTTGATTTTTTTCTGTGGTTAGGCATCAGTAACCAAAATTCTATCGAAAATCCAACTGATATTACAAATGCACCTCTCCTAAATCCAAGCTCTTCACTGGGGCGGCAGGAAATCAGTGACTGTGTAATCAAGATTTATAAATGTAGAAACTTGTGACATTTCTCAATCTGGTTACCCTATTTTAAACTGGTTTCATCAAAATATTATCAATCCATTTTCATGAAAAGACATTATGTTCAATGTTTGGGAGCTTTAACTCAAACCTTAAGACTAACCCAGAATTCTACACACAGGCCAATGTCAGTACTGGTTTGACTTCTGTAGTTTGACAAACCACTAACAAATGACCAAACATTCCAGTATCAAAACCACGCTGCACTCCGTCATGTCCATTGCCTGCAGTTCCATTGCATGTAGCATGCAGTAAGACTGTAATGCAATATTCTCTCTCTATATAGATATATTGTTTTTTCCATTCCCTAAATTATAACGCACGATTAAACAGGTGAGCTGAAATTCCACAAGTCATATGTTGTTCATAGTTCATGCTAGTGGTGGGCTGTACACTATTTCTACTCCAATGGCACATTACATGCACCTCTAGATAATATCTGTGTTTCAGTCAATGCTTTGTTTTACTCCATTGATTTTTCAGTAGACTATCAATAAAATGGTTGCATGGAGACCAACCAGGGGTGTGGACAGTTCCACATTTTGGGAAAGAATCCCATTTAAGAAGAGAAGGAACAAGCAATTGTTTTCATCAAACTTCTTTGGTCATCCTATGGTCATCCTACTTGAATAAGATTTCTTTCCAACATTCTTACATTTCATCAAAATAGAAACATGAACCACGTATACTCCCTCTCCTCTTCACGAAAACCCTCCAGAGCATCTGTTAATAACTGATAGATGCCAGCCTGTCACACCTTAATAGCACTGTGTTACCTCGTTCACCTCAACCCCTCCCACTCGTTCCGGATTGGACCTGCTATCACAACAGACAATAATGGCTTCTCTGCTGCGGTTATTAACCATTTTTGCCGTAGGTGTTTTGTGGCCTAGTCTAACCCTATCGATGTCAGACACCCACGACACATTTCAATAATCCAAGCCAGCAGACCCATTTATCAAAGTCGCAAATAAAATATCACTTTCTTGTGCCCACCACTTTCCCGGCAATGGCTTTTGTTGGTCAGTTTTGATCTTGACAGGAGTGTGTACATCTCCATGCAATCCTGATACCATGCATGTTTACAATCTCTAGTGGCCTTTGAACTGTATTCATAGCAAATGTTGTTCTTTAGTGGAAAAATTGAGGCATCTGATCTATGGATCATTTCATATTAGCAATATAAAAATGAAGACCTATTGATCAAACAGATGCAATGGTTGTTGTGAGCATTTGATATTCCAAAGCTGCTTTTGCGTTTGCTACCTTTTGAAAAGAAACAAATATTCTGATTTCATTTACATGTAAGGAAACACTGAAAATAATGGACACATTTCCAGATTTGTCACCTATAATTCCGTCATCATATGATAAAATATAACAAAACAGATCCCAGACTATAAATCAGATTTCAGACCAAGATGATGGCACTAGGAGAAATAAATAAGTCTCCTTGTTATTTCCCTCTCCAAAGTCACCTACAAAATCTGTGAGCCAAATCTTCTTTAAAAACAAAGCTTTCCGCTTTGTGGAGTCAGTGTTGAATGACTCCATTCCTTTTGCTGCCGTGGATCTAGCTGGCTTCCAGCTGTACAGGGCCGGTCAGGTCCCGGAACAGTGCAATAAATCAAAAAGAACTGATAACTTCAATATTATCCCTCTGTCTCCTTTCTGTCCTCTCTCCCTCACCCCTTGCCCTGACTCTCTGTTCAACAGATTTCATGTTTTATCTCTCTGTAGTCTACAGGGTATACTCTTTTTTTCCCTTCCCTAAACTATATTTCATTATTACACAGGTGAGCTGACGTCCACCACTCATATCTTGCTCATGTAGCGCACTACACTGTGGCCTGTCTCAATTTGCATACTACCCGTAGTATATGAGTTGTCATCTGGTTTGGTATCTATTACCTAACCAGATGGCAATAGAAATAGTGTGGCAAAAGTGCCCAGATTTTTCTGAGAACAAGTATTTGATACACTGCCAATTTTGCAGGTTTTCCTACTTACAAAGCATGTAGAGGTCTGTAATTTGTATCATAGGTACACATCAGCTGTGAGAGACGGAATCTAAAACCAAAAATCCAGTAAATCACATTGTATGATTTGTAAGTAATTAATTTGCATTTTATTGCATGATATAAGCATTTGATACATCAGAAAAGCAGAACTTAATATTTGGTACAGAAACATTTGTTTGCAATTACAGAGATCATACGTTTCCTGTAGTTCTTGACCAGGTTTGCACACACTGCAGCAGGGATTTTGGCCCACTCCTCCATACAGACCTTCTCCAGATCCTTCAGGTTTCGGGGCTGTCGCTGGGCAATACAGACTTTCAGCTCCCTCCAAAGATTTTTTATTGGGTTCAGGTCTGGAGACTGGCTAGGCCACTCCAGTACCTTGAGATGCATCTTACGTAGCCACACCTTAGTTGCCCTGGCTGTGTGTTTTGGGTCATTGTCATGCTAAAAGACCCAGCCACGACCCATCTTCAATGCTCTTACTGAGGGAAGGAGGTTGTTGGCCTAGATCTTGCAATACATGGCCCCATCCATCCTCCCCTCAATGCGGTGCAGTCGTCCTGTTCCCTTTGCAGAAAAGCATCCCCAAAGAATGATGTTTCCACCTCCATGCTTCACGGTTGGGATGGTGTTCTTGGGGTTGTACTCATCCTTCTTCTTCCTCCAAACACGGCAAATGGAGTTTAGACCAAAAATATATATTTTTGTCTCATCAGACCACATGACCTTCTCCCATTCCTCCTCTGGATCATCCAGATGGTCATTGGCAAACTTCAGACGGGCCTGGACATGCGCTGGCTTGAGCAGGGGGACCTTGCGTGCGCTGCAGGATTTTAATCCATGACAGCGTAGTGTGTTACTAATGATTTTCTTTGAGACTGTGGTCCCAGCTCTCTTCAGGACATTGACCAGGTCCTGCAGTGTAGTTCTGGGCTGATCCCTCACCTTCCTCATGATCATTGATGCCCTATGAGGTGATATCATGCATGGAGCCCCAGAACGAGAGTGGTTGACCATCATCTTGAACTTCCTCCATTTTCTAATAATTGCGCCAACAGCTTCTCACCAAGCTGCTGGACTATTTTCTACAATTTTATCCCTGAAGTCCTTACACAGCTCTCTGGTCTTGGATTGTGGAGAGGTTGGAGTCTGTTTGATTGCGTGTGTGGACAGGTGTCTTTTCTACAGGTAACGAGTTCAAACAGGTGCCGTTAATACAGGTGATGAGTGGAAAACAGGAGGGCTTCTTAAAGACAAACAGGTCTGTGAGAGCCGGAATTCTTACTGGTTGGTAGGTGATCAAATAATTATGTCATGCAATAAAATGCAAATTAATTACTCAAAAACCATACAATGTGATTTTCTGGATTTTTGTTTTAGATTCCGTCTCTCACAGTTAAAGTGTACATATGATAAAAACTTATAATAGACATACGTATATTATTTATAGAGCTCTGGAAATTAAGAGACCACTGCACCTTTTTCTTTCCTTTCCAAAAACGTATTTGAGACGAACCGGAAGGGTTCATTTTGCAAATGTTTCTTAAATTAAACCCATTTGTTACGCACCAAAAAAGTTATTCTCCAATTTTGTTAGAAAGGAAGGAAAAAGGTGCAGTGATCTCTTAATTTCCAGAGCTGTATCTATCAATGAATGAAGTAAATGCATAGTCTTCTACAACCTTGCTTCCAGAAAAGTTGAGAAACATTATTTTTAAATTGTTGCAAAACTGTCAGTGCCATTTACCTACAATCGGAAACTAGCCGCCAGTGGCAGATTGTATTGGTAACATAATTGCACAGATTTATGTTCACGCTGAACGTAATCACGATATACACATTTGTTGTATATGAACATAATAATTAGGTACGGTTGAATATTTGTCACTTTAGAGGAGACTTGACTGAAAAGAGGAGGTTATGAGCTGTCTTTTAAACATATATTCTATATTATTAACTTATGTATTTTATGAACATATTTGTAAATATATCTTTGTTTATTTTTGCTTTTGGGTTCTCTGGAGAATTGCATTGTTATTCTGTTTAATTTTGTCTAATTTATGTATTATTATTACTGTATAATCTAACGTATTATAACTGTTATCTCCGTGTCTCATCTTCCTTCAGGCAGACCACATGATGTGCGTAGTGCCTCATGATCACTAGTTTTGTGTTCAGTTCAGAATGTTTTAATTTACTTCCATTCAACCCAAGTGGTTTTTAAATTGCCCACACCACAAAAGATGCATAACATAAAGTTTTTATTTGTATGAGGAGGCGGAACTGTGATTCAAACATGTACATTTGATACAATCTCACAGGTTACTCTAGCATATAAATACTGAGACACTAGGTTACACTAACATTTACATATTTACAGTACAGTTTCACTTTTCTCTGGATGCGGTGGTTAAACAAGCTATTTGTATATAGTTTCTGAACTGACACATGTCGATTATAAAGCCTCCATATTGTCAAAAACATGTATTCAGGATTTTGTTTTATTTCCATGTTATATAACCAAGTAAGTCAATTAAGAAGAAATATTAGTTTTTTAATGACAACTTTACCTAATTCATAGAATTACAAAAGAACAGAACAGCACACC
This sequence comes from Novumbra hubbsi, assembly GCA_016801125.1. NCBI lineage: Eukaryota > Metazoa > Chordata > Actinopteri > Esociformes > Umbridae > Novumbra > Novumbra hubbsi. The sequence continues at coordinate 9,797 of JACXGK010011099.1, forward strand.
GAACCACATTAATTATGGAAAATTTAGGTTAGGTGTGATGAATGTGTCAATCAATCAAATGTATTTATAAAGCCCTTTTTACAACTGTAGTTGTCACAAAGTGCTTTTACAAAAACACCCAGCCTAAAACCCCAGTGAGCACGCAACAACAGGATTGAAGCAGGGTGGCTAGGAAAAACTCCCTATGGGGGCCGGAGTGTAGGAAGAAACCTAGAGAGGAATCAGGCTCAAAGGGGTGGCCATACCTCTTGTGGCTGTGCAGGGTGATGTTTAAGAATACTGCTAATAATTAATAAATTCACATGAGCTATGTTCAGAGTCTAAAATGCCTGATCCAGGTTGACAAGCATGATCAGATTGGCAGGACAGGAACAGTCCAGGGTGGGTTGATTAGGGATTCAGCCTGGTGGCAGCCGGAATCGTCAGGATCATCTAGGTTGGGAGGGGGGGTCAGCAGAGTGGCAGCTGGAATCGTCAGGTATCTGCTTGTTCTGCAGCAAAACCAGGAGGGCTAGGGACAAGGTCTTCTGGGCCTGGTACTCCACAGGTGTAGGCCGAGACCTCACGTCCTTCTAGTTGAACCGCAACAGGAGACAAGGAGAGTTGTTAAAGAGTGCATTTCTTAGAGTTATGGAGGAGAACTAGCCCTGCTCCCCCGGCACAATAATATAGCAGCATACAAACTTTTGTCTGAGACAGGGGGGTCCAGTGACACTGTGGCCCTATTCAAGGGAGGCCTCGGACAGGACCCAACAGGCAAGAAATCAATCCAAGTCTTTTAAAGAATATATTGCAATTCAGTCTAGTCAGTGGTACACATAAAATTAGTGGTGGCCTAAGGAAGTGTGAAATTAACAGTGGGTGTTGAAAGGGGTGCTAGTGACAAAGCTGATGGCAGTGTGGTCAATTTCATCTGGCTCTGCCCCATTCAGGGCAAGGTAAGGTTGAAGTAGTTTCCTATTGAGGAACATACCTGTCAAAAATGGTATTGAGGTTTAAGTGGAAGTCAAAGATGGGATGTGTTGTACGGTTAAAGCTAGGTGTGGGCCAGTTGAATACAGGATCGTGTAATCAGCTTAAAGTTAAACATTGGTGAACTCCTTTTTCAAAATCACATTACATCAAGGGTACGGTACAATATTGTTGTATTGAAATAAGAGACATTTTGTGAAGTCAGAAATGGCTTGTATTCTAATTCGACATTTTTGAGAGGAGATAACTTCATGATCAAGCGTTGTCATTGTAGACACAACAGTTATATTCATACTTGGGAAATCCTATATTGGTCTGTTTTTGTCAAACAATAATCTAGCTAAAAGGAACTGGGTGTTTGCTTCTATGTCCACTAAGGTTGGAGCAATAATGTCACAGTGCTGTATTAATCTTGCTCTCCAGATGTGCAATCTATTTTCATCCACTGCAAACTGTTCTATTCACCCCAGGCATTCAGTCAACTTAGCTGGAGTTGACATCATCTCAAGCACCTGTGAAATCATTGCAACAGCTACTGACTGACCAGATCACCATGGTGGAAAAGAAGTACTTGGATTCGCCGTTAACCGTCATGGCGGATTTTACCCACACATCCTCCACGATCTTCACAGATAAAACAACTGGTGAAATGTTCAGCAATAACAAATTCTGGACCACATTTACCAGGGCATATACCACATAAAGGGGCATATACCACACTGTTCCTCACACTCCCTTGGGGAACTATGACAATGAGATGCTCCACCTCACCCAGGATTCAGACAGAAACTAAAAACTACCAAGCCTGTCAAAAATAATGTGAGGAAATGGACTGACGAGAGCATTGCTGAGCTTAAGGACTGCTTTGACACCAGAGATAAGGACATATCCAAGGACAAAGATGCCAACATACTAATAAAAAAAGAGTCCCATCCAACATGTGAGGAAAACTCAAAAACCTTTCTATCGCATAGCAAAAACAAGCCACGGTTCACTGGTGAGCTTAAGGGTTTCAGCTGTGCCAAAAAGTCCACCGCAGGCCCCCGCTCTGGTGGACCTTGAGAGCCGCTGTAAAGTCCTCGGTAGAAATGCCAAGGAAAAGCTTTACACATGGATGACGGTGGCCAACGCCAGTACAGCTATACAGCATTGACCGATTGTCGGTTTGAAAATTCCAATAACCCTACTAGCAGTAGATGACCCGTCTCTGTGGATTAAACGAAATCAGTTCCACTGCAGATTTGACTCATGTACGTTATTGAAATTCATGGGGATCATCATTTCCCCAAATCTAATCTAAGCACTATGCTATTATAGCAATCAAGCTTCCCACACACCCATCATCCATGAAGGGATGCCTCCTTTGAAGTAATTGACAGTCGCTACACAACTCGCTTTACGTTACCTCCAATGGCAGCATCCCAGCATCAAGAATGGCAGGGGTTAAAATCTCAACGGCCAGTATAGTGCATAGAAATACAATTGGAAATGTTTTTATTTTGCCACGTTTCTGCAGTAGCAGGTAGAATGTCACATTGATGCAACACTGCTGGCTATGCAAGGAGACTCTTGTAGTGTATCTGCACCGTCAGGTGGGAGTGCAAATTCTCAGCGGTCATAGGCACACCATAATATGTATTACTTGCGACAGCAGAAACAAACTTAACATCTTCCTGTCAAACATCATCCAGTTATACGCATCAAATGTAGAAAGCTATTTTGGTATGTATAGCCAGCTAATGCATTTATTTATAAATCTCTCCTATAATACTACTCTAGGTACTATTCTTGCAATGCTCTTGTCAGTCCATTTAATGCTGCTCTAGGTTCTGTACATACTTGGCTATACATTTGTATAACTCCATGCATTTAATCATTAAGTGCTTCGGAACAAATCTACCCATTATGCTTCCTTTTGTTTGATACATTGTTTCAATGGATAGTTGCATTATTTGTTTAACCCTACATACATTTGTTGTAGTTACTTATATCTCTTTGATTATCATAAGGTAGCAATACTGCAGACAGTAACGTCAGGCACATTGTAACTTGCAAATGGCAGAGCTTTTTCTTTAGAAATGTCAAGTGCAGCAGTGCATTGAAGCAGTTGATGGGTCTGCACTATACAAGTACTAAGATTCCCATTTGAAACGTAAAGGGAATCTGTGTTCCTTTTCGGTCTATTCATTCAAATAGCATTTTTAAGTGTCAGGGTTGTGTGTTGTGTTGTGTTTCAAAATCATTCTGATTCATGCTATAGTCTCAAGGGTTGAAAAACAGCTGGTACACACATTGCTACATACATTTTTTAACTGTTAAATGTATGATACATAGCCATTGATTCTTGAAGAAAATAACACAGTTAGGTAAATGAGTTTTTTTGTGGGGGGGACATTATTATATAAACTAGCCCAAATACGGTTGCCCTTAAAACGCCTGGCAGTTGATGTTATGGGAGTCTGCCCAGGATTAGCTAACAGTGTACTATGGTGAGACTATGTTTTTGGCATAAAACACTAGACATAACAAACCCAGGCAGGTCAGATGATTGCACAAAACACAATATGACATTCAGAAGATATTGGCCTCCCCCAATAGACAATCGTTTTCTATCACTCTCTGTGTTTGTATGTATATATATATATATATAAATAATATGTATATGGGTGTATACATAAACCAGCACCCTGTTCGTTTTTGAACAACCCATTAGTACTCTACAACAAACATAATAATTATTTTTTTCATCATTATCCACCCATTTAATATATACATAAAACATTTGAAGTTGAACTAGTCCTTTTCTGCCCATTTCTGTCTAGTCAGCACTGAGGAAAATTATGTATACAAGATTGTGTTGTCTGCACTGACAGCTAGTGCAACATTATTGATGTTTAAAGAGAATAAGGTAGGAGTAGGAAGGACAACTACCAGGCCAAAAACCTAAAATAAAGTCTATTGATAAAATGGTAGATTGAGTTGAGTCAAAGTCCCTAAGCAAAGTCAAAATAAACAGCCGAGTAGAGAAAAACGAAAATATGATGTGATTAATCTGGCCACAGTTTTACATTCTCTTGATTTTATTTTTTACATTGTTATTTTGCCAGTAAATCCTTAAGACTAAGACATGTCAAAATCCACACAGTTTTTACAAAGTATGTATGCATTAGAATACATCCAGAAATCCATAACAATTGTGTAATTTAGTTTACTAAAAAGTTGGGACACTATGTAAAGAAAAAAGTATGCAATGACGTATTAATAATTTAAACCCTGTTTTCAATAGAAACTAGTACAAAATATAAAATGTTGAAACTGAGAAATGTTATTGTTTCTTATAAAATATTTAACAAAAAATATGGGACCGGGTCTATAAAAGACTTAATGAGTTAATTGGAATAAGGTCAGTAATCTTTTGGCATCTAAAAAGAACATCCCAGAGAGGGGAGGGGTTCACCCATGTGGAAGACTTGCACAGGCAAATAGAATAGTGCAACCATTTAAGAATAACGTTTCTCAACGTAGCATTGCAAAGAGTTTGGGATTCTCGTCATTTTAGTACATAATATCTATAAAAGATTAAGATAATCTGGAGAAATCTCTGTGCGCAAGCGACAAGCCCCAAAACCAATATTGGATGGCCTTGATCTTGGAGCCCTCAGGCAGCACTGCATTAAGAAGAGATCAAACTCTACAATGCAAAGAAGAAACCAAATATAAACAAGGTCCAGAAACGCCACTGCTTTTTCTGGCCCCTAGCTCATTTAAGAAAGATTGAGGTAAAGTGGAATACTGTCCTGTGGACTGACAAATCAAAAACTTTGATTAATTTTGGGACTCATTGATGCTGCGTCCTCTGGGCTAAAAAGGTAATGGAAAATCTGGCTTGTTATCATCTCGCAGTTCAAAAGCCAACTTCTGATGGTATAGGGGTGCATTAGAGAACATGGCATGGGTGACTTGCACATCTGTGAAGGTGGAACGTATGCAGGTTTTGGAACATATGTTGACATCCGGATAACATGGAAGGTTTTTTATATTTTCAGAAAGACAAGGCCAAACCACATTCTGCACGTATTACAACAGCATGTCTCCGTAGTAAAAGAGTATTGGTGCTCACTGGCCTGCTTGCAGTCCAGACCTGTCACCCATTGAAAACATTTGGCGTTTATGAAACGATAAAAAACAAGTAAGGAGACCCCAAACTGTTAATTAGCTGAAATACGATATCAGACAAGACTGCGGAGATAATTCACTTTCAAAACTACAGCAATGTGTCTCCTCATTTCCCAAACAGTAACAGAGTATTGTTAATAGAAGAGATGATGCAACACAGTGGTAAACATGACCCTGTCCACTGTCTACTGAAAATGTGTTGCTGGCAACAAGTTGCAAGAATGGGCATGTATTTTTCAAAAAACAATAACATTTAATCAGTTTCAACATTAGATCTGTTGTCTTTGTACTACTTTTAATTGAATATTGTGTGAAAAATTAGACTTTAGTGGTTACTACACTATTAACTTTGTGATTATGACACATACAGTACATTCATATGATTCCCCAATGAGAAAAATTATTTGCACATCATTGCATTCTGTTTTTATTTGCATGTTACACAGCGTCCAGACTTTTTTGGAAACAAGGTTGTATGTGTTCGTGGAACAGCTGGAACTTCCTAAATGATCAACAACATATGTCTCTTGAGCAGTTGTACTCAACCAAACAATTAGTCAATTAGTGTGGTTCTATAGGCCCTCCCTTTTAAGGTGACTTACCATCCAGGCTTTTTTGTTGGGTAATCATGGTATGCCGTTTTTAACAACAGAGGTAAAAAGCTAAATAATAAAAAAGATGCTGCAATGAAACGATTCGCTTTGAACCAAAATACAATATGAATATATCAAAACACCTTTTAATGGAAAGATGCATATTCCTAGAAGATTGTGCAATTTTTATTGTTATTGAAAATACATTATGTCTGGTGCAGTTGTGAAACAGCACCTTGTTAGGTCAACGATGGGGCTCTGCTTGTTCCACAATAGCTGGGCGGACTCTAATCATCCTAAAGTAGCTCAACTAATTACCATGTGCATATATGTTCAACTTAGCCACTACCCTGGATAATTGCACCAAAACACATGTTAACATTCTTTTTGTAAAGTTATGTTTGTAAGGGTTTCGTTATGACGAGTGAAGGGTTTGGATCCAAACGCGCGACCTTTGGATGTGTGTTGAAAATACTGAGCGGGAGTGCGTAGCAAGCTAAATATCGAACTTGGAGAATAATGGCTGGTAAGCCTAAGAAGACTACGTTGAAACGTAGGAGTCATATAACTAATACGAGCAGCGGTGTCTGCATAGTATAGTGTTTGAATCGACACGGAGGGGAGACCAAACAGGAACCTAAGTAGGGCAGTAGAGTAGGAGATGAGGGACAGGTGTGAGTAGTTGAACATGTGATTGGTGACTGGGTGATTGGCGACGGTGATGGGCACATCGCCCATAGGCTACTAGATGGGGTGGCAGAGCTAGAACCCAGTCCAGTCAGGGTGGAACCCTGACAATGTTCTGAAATGTGAGTAATCTGAAGATCTGACAGATCAAGTAGGGCAAACCTACACCTGGATTTAAGTAAGGGATAGTAAGAGCGTAAGGACTGTGGGTATAGATGCCTTTGCGGTGAGCATTCTGTAGACCACATATGTCAGAGTCAAGGCCCGCGGGCCACATCCGGCCCGCGAGAAGGTTTTTTACGGCCCCTGGGATGATCTTGATTTATTATTAGAACCGGCCCGCAGACCGCAGCAAGCCGGCAGCCCGCAGATCTTTTACACGCACCAATACTACATTTCCCACAATGCAACGGTAACGCACCGAGCAGTAGGCTGCTTCATT
>JACXGK010011100.1:0-16668 GCA_016801125.1 Novumbra hubbsi
CCCTGATTACACCGGGCTACCAACCCTGATTACACCGGGCTACCAACCCTGATTACACCGGGCTACCAACCCTGATTACACCGGGCTACCAACCCTGATTACACCGGGCTACCAACCCTGATTACACCGGGCTTTCAACCCTGATTACACCGGGCTTTCAACCCTGATTACACCGGGCTTTCAACCCTGCCCACCTGCTGTAATCCAGTCAGTAGGAAAACGCGTGGGCTCTCTCTCCAAACTGGCAACGTAGAAATAGAGGTCCTTCTCCACGGCAAGTCTCCAGGCCCATTACACTGAGTACCCGCTGCCAGGCGCCAGCCAGTGGCCCATAAATCACCGCCGGCGGACTGCGACCGGCAGCGCTCAGAGCCGGCGGAGGGGAGGCGAAACGGGACATCCGTCTCGGTTCCAGTGGCACTACTAGTGCTTTTGGCCGGAGTCCCAACGACCATTTAGGCCGAGACCAGGACAGCATTCAAGACACGTCTCAGAGTGGGAGGGGCTGGATAGCGGTATGGGGGAGGGGGAGGAGCCGAGGCTGTTCTGCCCCCATTGCAGCTCAGCTGTCGGACTCGTGCGTCAAGAAAATAACAACCGAAGAGTGTATGGGAGCGGCCCAGCGCGACCAACGGTTCAAATGTAACCACGTTCCACTGTGCCCACTGGCAGCGCCGACACTCAGTGACAGAGTGTGTGTGTGTCTGTGTGTGTGTGTGTGTGTGCGTCTCACCCCGAAGTTGGAGGCGTTGAAGCGGTCGCAGGCCGACACGCTGGTGGTTGCCGTGGGATGGGCGTAGAAGGCGTTGATGTTGGCCAATAGGAGGCTCATCACCGCAGGAATACCGGACAACATGTACTTAGAGGAGAGACAGGCAAAATGGCTGAGAAGGGAAAGAAATTGAGGAAAGGGTGAGGGGGGGAGACAAGAAAAGGGTGAGGGGGGAGAGACAAGGGGATAAACATACGTTTGACTTAAAATCGAACCAATGGGATTGCTGGGATTTCTGGACCTTTACAGCACAAACACAATACACACACAGTAAGATGCACACACTGTAAGAACCACACACACGACTAAGACCCCCACACACAGTAAGACCCACACACATACACACACACTAAGACTCACACACACACACACACACACACACACTGAGACTCACACACACACACACACACACACTGAGACTCACACACTTGGCATGGTCAGACTCACGTCATGGCCTGGTAAATGGACTCGATGCCGTAGCGCATGGCGAACTCGTCCACGATGTCCTGCTGGACCTCATCAAAGTACACCTTCCAAGCATCGTCTCCGTGGGCAACAGGCACCTTGACGAGCCCCTGACCTACCACATCCGTCGAGTAGTGGAAGATGTTCTGGGGGGGGGGGGGGCAGTATTATTATTGCTATGACATATTGCTAATTTATTTTTTGGCAACAGCGACAGTCAAACCCCATGCCAACAAAGAACTTACATTGAATGAAGGGAGAGAATGGAGAGAGAATGGAGAGAGAATGTATTTTGTGGTTCCTTCTTTTGTAAATTCTGTTCGGTCTGTGTAAAAGCCTGTCAGTGTGTAGACCTGGAAACCCCTCAGTGTGTAGACCTGTAGACCTGTCAGTGTGTAGACCTGTAGACCCGTCAGTGTGTAGACCTGTAGACCTGTCAGTGTGTAGACCTGTAGACCCGTCAGTGCGTAGACCTGTAGACCCATCAGTGTGTAGACCTGTAGACCCATCAGTGTGTAGACCTGTAGACCCGTCAGTGTGTAGACCTGTAGACCCGTCAGTGTGTAGACCTGTAGACCCATCAGTGTGTAGACCTGTAGACCCGTCAGTGTGTAGACCTGTAGACCCGTCAGTGCGTAGACCTGTAGACCCGTCAGTGTATCAACCTGTCAGTGTGTCGACCCGTCAGTGTTTAGAACATCAGTGTGTTGACCCGTCAGTGTGTAGACCTGTCAGTGCGTAGACCCGTCAGTGTGTAGACCAGTCAGTGCGTAGACCCGTCAGTGCGTAGACCCGTCAGTGCGTAGACCCGTCAGTGCGTAGACCCGTCAGTGCATAGAGTGGTCAGTGTGACCCGTCAGTGGGGAGACCTGTCTTACCTCATGCAGGCTGGTGTACTGAGCGTGATACGGAGCTACTCGCTCCTCCCCTTCAATCTCCACACAGATCTGTAGCCTGATGGCCCCTGAGACCGCAGACTTATCTGTCCTTTTCTCTGGTGGGAGACAGACACACACCGTCAGATACAGACACACACCGTCAGATACAGACACACACCGTCAGATACAGATCAACACCGTCAGATACAGACACACACCGTCAGATACAGACACACACCGTCAGATTCAGACACACACCGTCAGATACAGACACACACCGTCAGATTCAGAGATCTCTACAGGGAATCAATTGAAGTGAGGAGTTTCAACCTTGACTCCACCACTTCTGTGTTGCCTGGAGTCCTTTTGGGTGGTGCATATTGGGTGGGGCATATTGGTTGGTGCATATTGGCCAGCATTTTCTTACTGATATATTACAACCGGGATAAATTAGTACAACTATGCAGTTCTCGCAAAGCCATTACTCCAGTTCTTGTAACGTCAACTTGGAGGTCCGGAAACTGCTTTTAGTGGAGAGATGGTTTCCATCACAAAGAAAGCTCTCTACCACAAATCAAGGCGGGGTGCGGGAAGAGCTTAATTCGCGGATTCTACGTCATTCTTTTATGCACTAATTCACAAACGTCATCACACAGCGTTGCAGATCTAAACATATGAAGTAAGTCCAACTGCAATAACCAGAGCAAGGAATTAACATATTTTGACAGGGCATCAATAATTGATTTCCCAGGCCATGCTGAAACCATGTTGCAATTGAGACAATAACCTAGTGAGCACCTATGGTCTTAACAAAGAACCTGATTGGGTTACTTGTCGCAAAGGGTCACTGATTCACACTGTCTTTCCACTCTCATGCTCCTCCCATGCTCCTCCCATGCTCCTCCCATGCTCCTCCCATGCTCCTTGCATGCTACTCCCATGCTACACCCATGCTCCTCCCAAGCTACTCCCATGCTCCTTCCACGCTCCTCCCATGCTCCTCCCATGCTACCCCCATGCTCCTCCCATGCTACCCCCATGCTCCTCCCATGCTACCCCCATGCTACTCTCATTCTAGGCCTGGCCTGAGAGGCTACACTTACGAAAACACAGGTAACAGAAGGGAGACAAAATGCCGTCTGTGTTTTTTTCTTTCATCCAACACAGAACAGACAAGGACTCCCCTCTAAAATAACAATTATCCCAGATGCCAGTGAAGGGTTATATTTTCTATGCATCAAAAGGCATGGAAGAGCCCCAAGACATTCTCTACGCAACGTGGTTGAGAAGCCTGACCTGGTTGCAGTGGTTAGACAGAGTGCTCTAATAAAGACAGCGATTTTATTCTGCTGCCTCTAATGGCATCTAGGCAGCAACCAGTGGTGTCATACTGAGATAATCGTTTGAGGCGTGCTCTTTGAATACCAATGAGCACACTGGGACTGAAGGGACACACTCACACACGCGCGTGCGTTCGAGGCGTACCCAGATTGTACCAGACGTCCATCTCTCCGCTGAGGGTGCGAACCTCGATGATGCTCTGACCCAGGAAGTCGTCCGACTCCCGTTTGAGGCGCTGTTTCACCCGGGACTTAATGTCATCATCCTCGTCCCAAACACGCAGCTTGATCCGGTCAGACGTGTTGTGGCTCTCACTGAGGAGGAGAACGGGGAACAGGAAAGGGGAACGGGGGACAGGAACAGGAAGAAAAATGGGAAGGGGAACAGGGAACAGCAAAGGGGAACAGGGAAGAGGAACAGAGAACAGGGAAGGGGAACAGGCAACAGCAAAGGGGAACAGGGAAGGGTAACAGTGAAGGGGAACAGAGAAGGGGAACAGGGAAGGGGAACAGGGAACAGCAAAGGGGAACAGGGAAGGGGAACAGGGAACAGCAAAGGGGAATAGGGAAGGGGAACAGGGAACAGCGAAGGGGAACAGGGAACAACAAAGGGGAACAGCGAAGGTGAAAAGGGAACAGTGAAGGGGAACAGCGAAGGGGAAAAGGGAACAGTGAAGGGGAACAGGGAAGGGGAACAGGGAACAGGGAAGGGGAACAGGGAAGTGCAACAGGGAACAGAGAAGGGGACAGTGTTAATTCAAACTTTGTTTAGCACAAAATGGATGACGGCTACATGTTCTCAGACAGGGGAAGATTGCGTGAGTCAGGGTTAGTGAAGTGGTAAACATTTATATTTAACTATAAATGCTGTAGGGCTAAAGACCATGGTTTAGGGTAATCGTTCAGAAGGTCAGGGACAGAAGCCTTACAAGTGGAACGTCTCCTCCCAGACGGGGTTGAGGTTCCCGTAGATGGTCTTGGTTCTCTTCTTGGTCTTGCCCACCTGGATGGTGACATAGGGGTCACTGGAGCCGGTCCGGTCCTTGGCCTGGAGGCCCTGAGCACTGATAACTGACACACACACACACACACACATAGAAGGAAGTTTAAAAAGAGCATAATGGAAGGAAAAGGAATGCAAAAAAAGCGTTGCAATGTTCACAACAATGAAATATAATTTGTATGCCGTTCCCGAATATATGGGAACGCTCTGTACTAAAACGACGCTCAGCACTGTGGTAAACACACTAGTGAACATGTGTATTTTCCGTCTCAGGGCAATGCAAGTTGACGTGGAATTTAACTGGTAGAGACGCAACAGGGAACAACCTCCCAGATCCTGAAGAACTTTTAGAAAACTCCATACGCAACGGGGAACAACCTCCCAGATCCTGAGGAGGGACAGGGACTTAACTGGGCCTTAACTCTCTCGCTCTGGTTGAGAACAGAATAACCGCTCAGTGAGAGTGAGGGCGACAACCCTTCGAGGTCTAATTGAGGGGCAGAGTTGAACCTAAAGGGTAGCTGAATAATCAATATTATTTTTGTCATACTCACATTTTAATTTGTAGCTTGTTATTATCACACATGCATATAATTGCTCTGTAATACCCCAGGAAAAGTAGCTGCTGCTTTTGGTCGTAGCTAGTGGGGATCAAATTCAAATCTCAAAATCCAGTCACTGCTTTGATTTAGCATTGGATTTGCAGTTGGCTTTACCTAAGCAGGCCATTTCACCATTCCAATATAACTGTGACACTAACTCTATCCAGCCCGTACATTCATGCCCTAATTACATATATGGTGAAGAGTTGCTAAGCAGACGATGAGCCTGCTGTAATAGACTGTTAAATACGTGTTTGTTGTTATGGCAGCGGTGAGATCTGTGGTTATTATCACACTGACACCAGGCGGGACATCTACATGAGGTGACAGCTGGTCACTTCGACACAAGCAATCGTACCGGTGAAGTACGATTATCGTTACCAAGGAAACGGTGCTGTCATGTCGGCATGACGCGAGGTGTTTCCGTGGTAACGCCAGGGCCCAGCAGTGCTGCAGGTGGTGCTGGTGTTGAAGGGGCGGGCCGCACCGACGGTGACCGCAACGCTTGTGCGCCTCGTTTGGTACAACCGGGTCTTGAGCTCCCATACCCCTTGTTAGGCCCAACTGGCTCTACTGTCCTACTAGGCTCTACTGTCATACTGGGCTCTACTGTCCCTCTGGGCCCTACTGTCCTACTAGGCTCTACTGTCCTATCTGGACCTTTTACTGCAGCATGTAACCAATAGTATGAAATTTGATAGTATGACCATTTATTTGGGGGATTTGTGCTTCAGTTCCCGGTCATCAATCAAGTGTTTAATTGTTTAAATTGTTTAATCAATTAACCCATCACATCCGTCACTGAAACACGCACCAGTGATGGAGATCTGGGCGGACCACTTGGAGGTCCCATCCAACACACTCTGTTTGATGGTCTTCATCTGCTGAGCATGGAGCATCTTGGAAACCTCAAACACAGCCCTGATCTCCTCAAAGATCTCTGGCTTGTTTCTCTCCCTGATCTTCATCCGGTCCTTCATAGCGGTGATGATGTGCTGTGTCCGGTCCTCCGATCCAGTCTTAGAACTCTTCTCAGCCGCCCCTGGAGACCGTGAAGTAGGGCAGTAGGGAGAAGGAGGTAGACAACTGAATAACAAAATTCTCCTCCTCACATGTTCCACCCCCCCACCTCCCCAACTCACTCTGCAGACAGTCGGCGTTGAGCAGCTCCTGGCACTTTTCGTGAACCTTGACCCCGCACTCGGCACACCTCATGCCCTGCCGGGCGATGCCCCACAGCAGCCCCTCACACTCGTAGCAGTAGGTGGGCGTGGTGGCCGTCCACACCTCGAAGGCGTGGGGCGTGGTGCACGAGATGGGGTAGATCAGAGCCTGCAGGGTCTTCCTGTATACATGGCTCTTCTGGTGGACCAAGGGGAGAGAACGGTGAGAGTGGTGGAGAGATGGACAGAGACGGAAAGGAGGGAGAGATGGAGAGATGGGCAGAGACAGAAAGGAGAGAGATGCAGAGACGGAAAGAAGAGAGAGATGGAGAGATGGACAGAGACGGAAATGAGAGAGAGATGGAGAGATGGACAGAAACAGAAAGGAGAGAGAGATGGACAGAGACAGAAGGGAGAGAGAGTGAAGATTACGAAGAGGAAGGAAGAAGACACGTGTGAGTGTTTGTTCAGGTGGCTACAGGGATTAGTGGGCGGTGCATCGGCCACAGAAACGGGCATATGCCGAGGTGTGATCACCAAGGGGGCCCCAACACTATTGTTGGAGGAGGTGAACGCTGGAATATTACATGAGTCACAGCCAACGATCGGGAGAGGATGGGGGCGGGGAATATCTCACGGATGTTACAGTGACGAAAGAGAAGCACTGCACTCCAGAAGAGAACCGAGTAACAGGACTGGGAGACGATTTATAACCCCGCCCCGTACACAAGACAGTGTCCCCCAGGGGACGGCCAGGAAAGGGTTAAGATGACAATCATGAGTCAACAGAGTGTGTGAGTGTGTGTGCGGCTTCTCACCAGCTCCTGGTCCTTAAGGGAAGTTTTCGTTGCCATGGAGAGCCCAGACTTCCTGGCCTGCAACATGGACTGAGAGAGAGAGAGAGATTTCATGACAAATCCACATACCGGTTGGTGAGGTCACACCCTGAGTTGTCACTCATCACGGGGAGTGTTGAGAAAAATACTTTTCTGAAACAGAGTTGAACAGGAAACCTAATTGTAGCAGTGTGAGGGTCACTGTCAGACAGTGTGTAAGCTTTTGATTTTAGTTTTAGCATGATATGAGGTCGGTGGAGGAACACTAATGTTATTAAACATTACTCATTCTGTCTGTCTGCATGTCTGTCTATCAGTCTTTACTCATTCTGTCTGTCTGCATGTCTGTCTATCAGTCTTTACTCATTCTGTCTGCATGTATGCCTGCCAGTCTTTGTACCTGTCTGTCATGTGTGTCTGAATTGCCTGCTCGACATTCACTGAGGAGAAAAACAGGACAAACCAACAAAGATGCCACTTTGCAATCATAATAATTGTCTGCCACTGAGGTTTTCTTTTTCTTTGCAATTGAAAAGGAGATAAAAGCATGTATTTGTGGGAGTAGAGATAAAAAGGTTATAATTTAGGTGTGTTAGATTGTGTATTTGTTTCGAGGTTGATTCCTGACTTAAGTTAACAATAACACACAGTTTCACATGTGAAACAACACATTTAAAAGATTTTTATATATTTATGGGTGCAAAATAATGTAGTTTTCAACATTTTGCATGTATTTAACAAGTATATAATTGTTAACATATTTTTGTGGGAAGGGAAACTGTAAAGAATAAAATATGGTCCAAATTGTCTGACCCTGGGGGCTTTTGTGACTAGCGCTGCATGATTAGGATAACATTTTACATTGAGATTATTTTAACAGATATTGCAATTGTGCATGTGATTTAAAAGATAATCAACAAACAGTGTTGTGAACAGCCTAAACTGAAGTAAACAGGACGCATCGGAATGGCAAAAGGGGCTGAATACTTAAATACATTAAATAATTCAGTATGTCATTATCGATACATTGTTTTTGCTAGGTCATTACGAGTTACTACTACTGTGTGGAGCTTGATGGCAAATTCTTACATATTTAATAAATTGTCTGTTAAGTAAAAAAGTGTCTGAAAAAAGGTGTCTGAATATTTTCCAGAAGCACTGTACACATACGACAACACTAACCGCTGCAGAAGACACAGATGTGTAAAGCTAGGAGGTAAAATCGTCTCAGAGATGTAAATTCAGGAAGTAAGCAAAAAACAGTGGCAAAAAATCAGGAAGTAAAAAATACTGACACTTACCATTGCCTGAGTAGAGACAGACACGGCAGATGGAGAAGGAGAAAGCACAGGTTAGAGAGTGACAGATAGGACAGGTGTTCCTATGAGAGAGGCATAAACGTCCTTTCACCTCTACAACATCAAGCAGTCAACAGACTTTGAACACAAATACATACTTTGCTCTGCTCTGAGGGACTTGAGTCATATTTTCTTTCGAGGATCTTTAGAGACAAGTATACACAGCACCCTTTGAGGCACAAACTCAACCTTTATTCCGTTCTTCCTCACATTTCTGGAACGTGAAACGATGCCCGAACCAATGCCTTGAAAGAGGAGTCTGTACACAGGAGGGTTTTCATCTCAATTGACTTCAGAGATTTCTTATTTACTTATATTGTTGGAGAATCTCTGTCATAGTCAGTCTGCCCTTGGTACTGTAATACGTAAGAAAATCTGATGAAATATTCCTTCTAATCCTCTACCTATTTCTTATTTAGATCAAAACCATACCACAAGTGTATCGCTTTCTCCGCTGACTGTTTAATGGTGAGGTGTCTGTTTAATGATGAGGTGTCTGTAACAGCCTGTTGTTTAATGGTAAGGTGTCTATTACAGTCTGTGGTTTAACAGTAACAGTAACAGTCTGTAACAGTTTGCTGTTTGACAAAAAAGTGTGTTTAACAGTCTGTTGTTTAATGGTAAGGTGTCTGTAACAGCCTGTTGTTACACGGTTAGGTGTCTGTACCAGACTCTTGTTAAACGGAAGGGTGTCTGTAACAGACTGTTGTTACACAGGAAGGTTTCTGTAACAGCCTGTTGTTTAAAGGAAAGGTGTCTGTAACAGACTGTTGTTACACGGGATGGTATCTGTAACAGACTGTTGTTACACGGGAAGGTATCTGTAACAGACTGTTGTAACCCGGGAAGGTATCTGTAACAGACTGTTGTTACACAGGAAGGTATCTGTAACAGCCTGTTGTTTGTTTTTTGTTTTGTCAGAGGTCAGGGGAGAGGGGTCAGAGGAACTCACTAGTTCGCTGACCAGGGGTATGGGCCGTTTCTTGCGAAGGTCAGAGTTAGAGGGTAGAGGTCAAGGTTCAGAGGAACTCACCAGTTCGCTGACCAGGGGGATGGGCCGTTTCTTGCGAAGGTCAGAGTTAGGGGGTAGAGGTCAGGGTTCAGAGGAACTCACCAGTTCGCTGACCAGGGGGATGGGCCGTTTCTTGCGAAGGTCAGGCATGCTGTCGATCCCGAAAGGTGTGGCACAACTGAACACAGTAGAGATAGAACCAAACAAATAAAACAAAGGATATATATTTTAAAGATCACATTAGGTGTTTGACAGACCGACAGGGACACACACACACACAGTCACTGACCTTGTTTTGGCCCACGGGTGCTTATTAGGGTCCCCATCTCCGTCTCTCCCCTATCACAGAGGTCAAAGGTGAGACACTTAGCCATAAACACAGACACGTCTCATAGAAGCACATATACACATAATTTCATGGTAGAATCAAAGAGAGAGAGATAGAGAGGAAATTAGCGTGAGATAGTGGGAGAGTGTGTCAGAAAAAAAAGAAATACAGGGAGGTTGGGCTGGGTTGGTTGAGTTTCAGTAAAGCGTGCTGAAGGTGATTCCCATCACTAAAAAAATAAACTGAAGGATCAATGACAGTATATGTCATGTAAGACCATCCACTCTACAAGAAGTTGATCCATGACTGAATGAATATATAGTTGCCAATATATAGACGCAAAGCAATAACTCCTTCAAAGTTACACATTTCCGAAACATATAAGCCCATGCTAAAAATATACATCAATAAAAATACACAAATCCAGCAAGGCACAGTTATAGTCACGATTATAATTTTCCTGTTGAAAACTTTCTGAAAGTAAGAATTTGTGTCTATCGGCCTTCGATGACCCACATTCATTAATCTCTGTGACCTTTTGTGATGAGCTGACTCTACAACACTTACACGCCTTTCAACCAATGCCTTTGCTGCTTTAACACACTTTAAAGGCCACTATTGTTCGTGAAACCCAGCAATACCTGGTCGTGTTTTCCGCTCATGAACGCCAAAACGGTGCCTGTTTTTTTTAACAAGGACACCCTGCTTGCAGAAGCAAACCTCAACAGTCCCAGAACACATTATCAAAGTAATATTATTGAGGATCAGATCGACACCAAGAATTTAACTAGAGAAAGAATTATGGGGGGTTTTACTTTACATTGGAAGGACCCTTGGGTTGATAACTGACAAACAAGATAATGATTCTGACCAGTTATCAGAGACATGCAGGTAGATTCATGGAAAAAATACTTTTAAACAGCAAAAAGTGACCTGATCTTCAACTCGACTTCCATCTGAAACAGAGTGAGAGGAGAGGAAAAAAGATAAAGGGAAAGACAGAAACAAAGAAAGACAATCGTCAACATTGTGTGGAGGAAGAATTGATGTAGCATCCCCCTCAACAAGTTCCAGACACATGTAGAATCTATACCAAGGACATGTAGAGTCAATACCAAGGACATGTGGAATCTAGCTAAACCAAGGACATGTGTTATCTATAATTAATCCTGGGAGGGTGACGTTGCAATAAATCGCAAGAAAACGAAATTAGATGTTAAAGACACATAAGTTATACAGCGTGTTGCAAAAGTAGTATATTTGGGCTTCAATAGTAAATCAGACACAATTAGCCCATTGCACCAACCTCCTGTGAGACCCAGGGTGTAATCTGTAAATGAGATTAGACTACAGATGAGATTTACCAACATATCATCACACAGTTTCGGGGATAATATTGGGATTACGGACGTGCTTAACTCAACATTCAAAAAATAATAAACACTAATAAACAATGGCCGACATTCATTTTGTTGCAGAAGTGCCCTCCCTACAATTTTACTTGTCGGTTTTCATCTACAAAACGGCTACTTCTGGCTTACCACTCCAACACGCCCTGGGTCTCACTAGGACTGATGTGGACCGAGGTCATGAATGATTCATTAACATCTATAATTCATCATGAAAATGAGTCCTAATATTTCCCTTCTT
Source organism: Novumbra hubbsi (assembly GCA_016801125.1). Classification (NCBI taxonomy): domain Eukaryota; kingdom Metazoa; phylum Chordata; class Actinopteri; order Esociformes; family Umbridae; genus Novumbra; species Novumbra hubbsi. Next base: position 11,408 of record JACXGK010011100.1, read on the forward strand.
CCTCCTATTAATGTCAGCTAGGCTTTCAGAGGAGATAATTAATGTTTCTAATCCTGTAAATGGCTGTACTGCCACAACTCTGACAGAAAGGTTGCCTGTAGTAGGTTATGCATTTCTATAGGTCCAACACCAGATATGGTAAGAAAAAGACAATTATATAAACCCACCACCCGATTTATTAGAACAGCGTGTGAAATACTAATGTCATGCAAGTTCATTGGATATAATTGTAAGCTTAATTGCCTGTATTAAAGAATGCATATTGCAGAGGATGAGCTCTGGATATGAACACAATTAACAGCATATTGTGCCAATATCAACTGAATGAATATGTATATTGGGGATATGCAGTATTTAAGGGATCTGTATTGTAACCCCAACATTGAAGAGACTTGATCATTATAGGTAGAATGAAGAAGATCTAAGGTTTGTTTGTAGCTTCAACCCAAGCCCACTCCCTCTCCCCCGAAAAAAAGAATAGTTTGGAGCACGAACACAACACAGAAAATTTGATCCTAGGTAGAAGGTAAAAAATATGATAGGAAACATGAAAAGACATGTGTAAGAACTAAGAACTAATCTCAAACAGAAAAATAGACGCTCCCAAGACTCATGCTTTGGCCTGAAGAAACCAAAAAGCATCCAGTAAAGGAGGACCAAAAATACTGGATCATAGACGCTCGTTCAAAAACGTACAGCACGAAGACAGACAATACCAGTAAGCACACGTTTAAGGCGAACAAAGTTCCACGCAAAAAAAAAGAACCAGATAAAGAATGGGTGTTTTTGTTCCAGACATTGGTGGATGACTGACAGTTCGGGATGATAGCTACCTGGGACGAAGTCAACCTCTTCGAAACTGGACATCGTCAAGCCGGTGAGGTGGCGTCGTGTGTCTCTCTTTTCCTTCATTATCTGCTGAAATGTCCTCAGGCACTTCAGCCTCCGCACCTCCCTCTGGCTCATCTCCAGGGCATGCTCCTCCCCAGCCTCCACCTCACTATCCGCCTCTCCCACTGCGTTGTCCCGGAGGGATCCAAGGGTGTCAGGGACTGCCGCGTCCGTCTTAGGCGCTGGCGGACGGGGTTCGTCTCCTCGCATCTCTTGGGGTGCCGGCTCCTCAGCCGAGAAGGAAAACGAAAGGGAGTCTGCAGTGGTGCATTGCGAAAGAGAGAGATTAAGAGCGTCTACCGGGGCCTGAGGTGGGGGTGAGGCTCGTCTGTCCTCTGCCTCGACATGGCGAGCGGGAGAGAGGATGGCCTCGGGGATTGGTGACGTGAGGTCTGGGCCTGGGTGGGAAACGTCCCCTCCGGGGAAGGACACCGGTAAGGGTTCGCAACGGGCAACTTGGTCCTTCGGGAGGCTGTCGCTGATCTCTTCCAGTAGAGGTTCACTGGGGTCTGAGAGAGCAGAGGAGAAGAAGCTGGTCTGGGTTAATCCTTCTGTATTATCCCTGGTCCCTGAGTCCATCACCCCATCCTCTAGGGACAAATCTGTACCGGTTACGTCATCTGTTTTAGGCTGAACAAAGAGGTTTACGGGCATCTCCATCTCAGCCCCATCCTCGGGGCTCTGAGCGGTTCCGGGTCCTTCCAGCTTGCGCAGAGCCCCACGCAGAGCAGAGCTAAAGTCCAACACTGCGCGACCAATACGCTTCACCTTAAAACCCACATTTTGGAATTCTTCGCTGTTCGGGCGCGGGAGACGGCCGTCCTGATCGGCAATAAAACTTTCGTCCAATGGCAAGTCTGTTTCGGACACAGTGGGGTAGCTCAGTAAGGAGTTCTCAGTCCAGGTGCATGTTCCTTCTGTAGACTCTTCAAGCGTGCCATGCTGATATTCGGACGTGATGGGGCGATCTGCGTAACCATAGTTCTCTACTCCCACAGGTTGTCCTTCCATCGAGTGGTACCCAGAACTCTGAGGGAATGTGCCAAAAGCAGCACACTTGCAACCGAGGCTGGGGCTCTCTGGAGTCCCTGGCTGTGGTTGGGGGCGTCGTCTACGGGAGTGCCACTCATCACGGCTGGAGGTGCTGGCTGGGGAGGTGTAGTGCCGTCCAGAAGAATGGGTAGAGAGGCGTTCTGATCTTTCTGTGGAGGTCTGTCCCAGGGCACTGGTAATGTACGCACCTGAGGCCCTGCATCGATCCCAGCTTGCAGCTGGCGCTTCTCTCTCCGGTTCTTCTAGGCTCCCTTGTCTGGAGTAACCGACGTCTTCCTGCCACCTAGCCTCTGCAGTGCCAGGGTGCTGTTGGCCAGCACCACCCCAAGCCCCCACCCTACCAGCCCTAACCCCACCACTAGCGCCACCACAAACTGCTCCATGGCTAGACGAGGGCCGCTCACGGTCAGACTCTAAGTCAGGACTGTGTCCTGAGGACAGGGAGCTAATGCTATGGCAGTCCTGGCCATCCTGCTGCTCCAGGAAGGTGAAATTCAGTTTTCTGACAATGGTTGGTTCGGGGATGTCTGAGCTGTGTTCCGACGTGTCCTCCGGGTCATCCTCCTCCTGGTCCAGGCCGTCAGGCTCCACCGACTCTGTGCCTGGCGAGACCGTGGTAGACCGTTCTTCTAACGTCGGAAGGTGGAACTCCGCCGGTGTACCGTGGATGCTGTGGCGTTCACTGAAAGGTCGGCAGATGTTGGAATCCGATGGCGCCATCTGCCTGCCCAAACTGCCGTAAGCGCTGACAGGTCTCTGGCGAGGGAGGAAAGAGGACCCGTCACTGCCCCCTGCAGCCCCAGACCATGCCCTATCCCCTGGACTACAACTTGCCTTATTTCCAGAGCGAATGCCCTCTATCTCCAGAAGGACAGCATCTACACAGGAAGAGACCTCCTCTACCGAGCCTCGTACAGACGACAGGTAATCCCGCAGGTCAGAGATCTCCTCCTGGATCTTGTTGATTCCTTTTAGCTCCTTCAGGATGTGTTCAATGATGGCGCTAGATTCCTCCTCCTCCTCCTCATCTTCTTCCTCGTCCTCCTCTAACAATGTGTCATGTCGAGTTCTGTTGAAGTTGTAATCCAGATAGTCACCCATAGAAGCAGGTCTTTTTGGTTCCGCACGAGACCAAGCAAATTCAGCCCTACTTCCAGCTGCTCCTGCGAAGCCAGAACCATTCGTGTTTGGGCTGATCCGGTACTGGGAATCTCTTCTTCGTTCTGGAATAGTTCGGATCCCTGGTGGAATAATCCATTTCTGGTGTTTGGGTGTTCTGTGCCTGTGTTCCGGCACGGTCCTGGTGCCAGCTGGAAAAGCGCAACTCCGCTTTCTCTGAGACTGGCTGCTACTGCCACAGTTGTTCTGCAGAGTGCAAGGGATCCGGACACAACCCTCTCGGTTTAGCTCCACCTCTCCAACACAGGATGCCCCCGACGGCCCCACATGCCCTTTCCCATTGGGGAACCTCGAGGAGTGAGCTTCTTCTCTGGGCCTACATTTTGCAAAAATATCAGAGGCCTCCCTTTTCTCTACCTGCCCCTCCCCTCCCCCCTCCTCCTCAATTCCGGAGGAGTAAGTTTCTGGGGCGGGTTGATCCTGGCTGGACCCTTGGAGCAAGCGGTGGATCTTCCCCCGGATGACCAGCGCTACCTTGGGGTTTGGGGCCCTCTTTTTGCGAACCTTCTCCTTAGTGGCTCCTGTTCCATGTTGTCCGTTGAAGCGGTTCCGAGAGAACATCTTCAAGGACAAATAGCGGGTTGTGCCTTTAGGAGTCACCCCCTACATTGTTGCTTGAGTCATATTAAAAGGCAAGGTGTCTTGTCCACGAGAAGATATTCATGGGTTCCTATTTAGCAACACCTGTCAGGAACATTATTCAATGTCTAGAAAGATAGGAAATCAAAATTAAATAATATTTGTATTTATTACGTAACTAATTATGCTTATTAGGGCATATTAATTGTCTAAAATATGATAGTAATTCACAGTATGTGTATCTGCACACATTTCTCCTCATTCCCCATTGAAGCACAGTGAAAGAGACATAAAATATGCAGCCAAAATGAACTGCAGATTCAACAGGCTCATTTACGTTTCATTTAGGTTGGCCCTCAAGCTCCACAGACATAAAGAGACGGGAGGAAGTTGTAATCTACAGCACTATGAATACTTTGTATTAAAAATGCTTTCTTGGGCAAAGCAGATGTGCTTGTGTTAAATTCCATGCACGACATCCGTCCTATGCATCAGTAGATGGAATTGATTGTTCACAGAAGCAATTTTAGGTGATGTACACAATATTATTAGAATAAGAACAATACCTATTTTTAATTGTAATAATAAATACGTATAAGGATTTATCCTGAAACGATCTGGTACTTTTACTATTATTACACCTAATTAGTAACCCTTTTTCCTAGTTCCTAAGCATTTCTGCTGGAGCTTCCTACTTGGTTCTTCTCACTTACATGGGAGAAGTAATGAAATACCCTCCCCTCTGTTCGACATATCTTCCGTCTGTCATTCCCCAGGCCCCCGATGGCTGTGTAATTTGCCCTGACTAGCACAGTAATTGCTCTCCTCACTCCAGCACCACATGTAGCCTCTCGATTGGACAGACAAGCCAATGCTCCAACCAGGCACGTTTGCTCCACAAACCAGGTGAAAGACAATGGCTGACTCCCAAATGATCCCCTGCCCCTTCAATCCTCGCCATCCTTTTGCAGGCGTGCTAATTAGACCCTCCAGTAGCTCCTTTTAGCAAGCCTGCACCAATATGATCAAATAATAAACATTAAGGAGCCTTGTGATTTTTTAAGACTGAGAAATTTCACACAAAATAATGTATTGGCGTGCCTGATGATCTGAATCATTCATTTGTTTATGTCTGATTTGCAGAACTGCCACAAGTAAAAGATGAGGCACACAACACTCACACATCGAACTTCAAAGTTCAAACAGCATTTTATCTCCAAGCAAGTTTTCTGTATGTATGTCTTTCTGACCGACAGGAATATGTCTGTCTGACCCACTGGAGCAGGGGTGGGCAAATATTTTGGCTCGGGGGCCACATCAGGATATTGAAATGAAATGGAGGGCCACATTTGTTTTTGCAAATTTGTTAATCATAATTGATTTGGAGGCCAGAAAAGGGCAAAAGTTAAAACATACATTACATATGTACAGTAGATCCCATATAAGGTGTAAATAGTTAAAATTCTGACTCAGATGTATAAGAATGGGCTGGTGAGTTGGTTTTTTAATTCCCCCCAAAATAATTTTATTACATTCCGTGGGCCGGATGGGACAGCCTC
>JACXGK010011101.1:0-16705 GCA_016801125.1 Novumbra hubbsi
ACTCTCACCCCCCTATATATATCTCCCCCATGCTCACTCCAACACCCTCTTCCCCCTCTCTCTCGCTCCAGGATGAGAATATCCATGATGTGTTACAGCTGTTAGTGGCTCTGATGTCAGAACATCCCGCCTCCATGATCCCAGCATTCGACCAGAGAAACGGCATACGGTAGAAGCACAGAACTTCAGAATAACACTGTATCACGTCTTGGAGTGAAAGTCTCCTTTGAATCTCACTTTCTAATACAATGCCCATTTCAATGTCACACCATAACACGGTGATGCCTGTGTTGCAGGGTGATCTGTAAACTTCTGGCCTCTAAGAGTGAGAGCATCAGAGTGCAGACTCTCAAAGTCCTGGGGTACTTCCTCAAACATTTGGGACACAAGTGAGTACCTGGGCGGATGTGGGTGTGTGTCTGTGTGTTTTGGTGAAGCATAACTTATTAAAAACAACAAGTTGGGTTGTTTATTAAATACTCTTGTACTGTGGGTTCAGGGAGATGTGAGTGCTGGATCGTTATCAGAATGAGGTCAGTCAGAAAGTGTATCTTACCTTGGTGCAGCTGATGGTCTCCCAGTGAAGGAAGCCTGGGAAGTGAAAACATAAATGCCTTATGTTTCCCAATCGAGAAATGACAGCATCTATCTGACTCAGTTTGTAATGATATCACACTACAGAAATATTGTTTTTGGATCATCTTTTGGGGTTTTTTCGCATTAAAATAGTAGGGGAACCCCTAATGTTTTCTGAAGGTCCATTTCAAAGGGTTATCTAAAGAACACCCTTTTATGGTTCCTCAGACAACCTTTTCCAGAACGTTTTGGGGCTGAAGTTCCTCAAATGTTTTTGAAGAAATCATTTGAAATACCTTTGTCGGTCTCCTTACATTTTCAAGAAAGAACCCGCTAAAGGTTCCTGCAAGAATCATTTCTTTTGGAGTGGTATGCCCTGGGATTTCCTACTATTTTCTTCCTTGCCGTCTAATGACTCCAGGGATGTTTTCCAGCTTACAGCAACAACTTGTGACATCTAGGTCTTTCTGCGAGGCTCAGTTTTTCATAATTTCATAGACGTCTTAATATAGTTGAAACTCAAACCATTTTGACACGGCCCCCCCCCCCGTGTGCCTGTTAATCCCACCAGCTCATATGGTTGCTAGCAAAAGAGACGCAGGAGATGAACCCTCCCATCGCTTAAACTGAACAACAGAATCTTGTAGCTCCGACACGATGTTTGAGAGTGGTTTCGACGTCCTATATCAGACCCACGTGTGGGTTGTCTCCAGCTAGCAGTACTAAGGACAGGCGTTGGAGCTCAACGTCTATTGGCCTAGGGTGTGTGTGTGTGTGCTGACTTAATGTGAGCAGAATAATTGCTGTGACAGGGCGTGATTCCTGTGAGGCTACGCTCTGAACAGGAGCAAAGCATTCTGGGTGGGGTATTCATCCCCTTGGACATCCATGCACCTGTGTGCGTCTGGGAGGGGAGAGAGAGGGGGGGGGTTGGAAAGGGAGAATGAGATGCCAGCAGGAGAGAAATAAAAAAGAGAGAGAGCTGACCGAGAAGAAGAGAAGGAGGAGAAAGTGAGAGATGGTCCGGTTCATCAGCTAGAGATTGGGAGGAATCTCCCAGAAGGCACGAGGAGAACCTTGCACAGCACCTGAGCCCTGAGCTCCAAACCGATGGGTCATCTAGATGATGACATCACTCACTGGAGAGGCACACATCCACACTGGGTGGTGTTGCCGCGGAGATGCCAGGCTCTGTCATCAGCAGTCCAGCAGTCAATCACGCAGTCTGTCACACTGTCCATTAACGAACGTTACGTCAAAAATGCAATGTATGCCCGCCCGGTTGGTTGCCGTGGCAGTTTATGGGATGTTCAGTGCTGTAGGCTGCTGGGCCAGTTGGTTGCCGTGCCAGTTTGTTCTTGTCGTTTATTGATCCCTTCCTTCCCTAGGGCGTCATGGTAACTGACAGCACAGCCAGCTGATTCCTGTCTCGGCGCCGATAAGGCCTCTGACAGGGACAAATGGGGGGGCCGTGTGTGTGAGTGTGTGTGTGTGTGTGTGTTGAAAAGCCACTCTGCTGGTGTTTCTAGTTATGTTGCTGAGGAGCTCGGTGGCTGTGTAGTAAAGGCTGCTGAGATGGGAATGGTTCCTGGTGATTGGGTACTTATGTGTGAGTGTGTAATTATGATTGTGTGTGTGTGTGGAGAATGTGGTCTGATGCTTTATTTCCCTGAATACTCATTATCTTCACAGAGACACAGATTTCTCTTTCTTATTCTTACGTTATTGATACAATCATCGCTCACAATGAAAATTGTGTGTGTGTGTGTGTGATTGCGACCTTGGCGTGTTTTGTATTCTTGCTGTGTGTGTTTGCGCACTTGTGTGTGTGTGTGTGTGTGTATATTGGTGCAGGAGGAAGGTGGAGATCATGCACACCCACAGCCTGTTCACCCTCCTGGGGGAGAGACTGATGACACACACCAATACTGTCAGCATCACCACATACAATACACTCTACGAGGTAGGTCTCTCTCTCTCACACACACACACTACAATGTTTACACTCTTTACCTTCACACACACTCTTCTAAATGGGATGTTGTTTTGCTTGTGTTTGACTGACGCTCCTCTCGCTTTGTAGATTCTGACAGAACAGGTGTGCACTCAAGTGGTCCACAAGCCCCACCCAGAACCAGACTCCACCATCAAAATACAGAACCCCAGTGAGTTCCCATACTCAGTTTGTACTCAGTCAGTACTATCAGTCAATATTCAGAAAGAATTATCGGTCTGTGCTATCAGTCAGTACTCAGTCAGTGCACAGTCAGTACAGTTAGTACTATTAGTCAGTATTTAGTCAGTGCACTGTCAGTTTTATCAGTCAGAAGTCAGTCAGCCCTCCGTAAGTACTATCAGTTAATACCATTAATCAGTACTTTCAGTCAGTACAATCAGTCAATATTCAGAAAGTAAAATCAGTTAATATTCAGAAAGTACTTTCAGTCAGTTCTCAGTCAGTACAATCAAGTGCTATCAGTCAGTAATCATTCAATACTTATTCAGTGCACTGTCAGTTCTCAGTCAGTACTCAGTCAGCAATTAATCAGTGCACTGTCAGTACTATCAGTCAGAACAGACTCAGCGCTCAGTCAGTACTATCAGTCAATAATATTAGTCATTACTATTCGTCAGCAATATCAGTCAGTTCAATTAGTCAGTAGTATCAGTCAGTACCTAGGCTGCAAGATTAATTGAAATCATACTGAAATTACAATTTGAACATGTGCGATTTCTAAACTGCAGAAAGCTGTGCTTTTGGCTTTTTATTTAGTTTTTACACTCAAAATAATTATTTTTACTGGTGTGACATCTTTGCTATAATCATACTCGTATGTGTATACATTTTATCAGGAGTTGATTTTAGAATCTGTTTGCCTACTTAAAAATAATAATTCTGATTATTAGTATTAATGTTGGAGCCTGGCAACTATAGTATCAGCCCAAAAAAACTTCAAGCGTTCTTACAAACGTGTACAGTTCAAATGTACAGCCGTATTGAATCGGTTAATCAAACTATACAGTACATTGTTCTGATCACGCCTCACTCGTCCCAATATATTATAAGTGAATTTAAGTCAGTATTCTTAAAATATCCCAATTCCGTGATGGTCCTAAAACTAACGAAAGTAATATCCACGACCCATTTAAGTAATAACGCGCACGGTTCGGGGAGTCGATATTAGCTGTGCATGCACTCTCAAAGAGTGAAAGGGTGGCGTACGACGTGCTGTTAGGGAGAGGTAGAGGATCGATTAAGAAAATGAACCCAGAGGACAATGTGGTGGAGACTAGGGATGATTTAGTGCAGACAAATAATTAGTCTTCTGTTGTTTGGGGGTAATTTCGGGTTCCTGGGAGTTCTATTGTAATAGGCAAAACCTTTTGGACGGTGGTTAGAACCCAGCGCGGAATCACCACAAACATATTTCAACACGCGCCACAGGAACTATGCGTGGCAAAGACGTATCTTGACCAAACCAAAAATAGGTCGCAAACCGGAACCACATCAGCGAAACAATCATGAATAATCAGGAGTTGCTGAAATGTGGTATTACGGGGGCGCTCGATTTCCTATATTAATGTGCTTATTAGTAAGGACGTAATTTAACTCTAAATATGCATAATCATACCAATATATGATTAATTGATTAACTACTGGTCGTTTATTTTGTTGTGTATCGCAAAAGTGGACAAATTGTCCCTAGAACACAGAAGAATATGGCATAGCAAAATGATCCTTTATGCTTTAGAATAACATTGCCTACAGGCTGTAAACATTCACCTAATGCATATACAGTGACAGTGTGAACAAATACCCCTTGGAACACTAAAGAGAATGTTCTAAAAATAAATTATCCTAATTTGCATTTTAAGCTGCAGCCAATTCATTTTTAAATGAATTGAATTCCTAAGAATTCCCAAAAGTGGATTGTCTATATTTTTCCTGCTTACATCTTCACACAAAATACTTCCAATAATACATTACATGTAATATTTTTATCTTGGAGGAGCTAAGGCAGGAGTCTAATCACACACATTCCTTCTTTTGTAAACTTAACACGATACGAGAAGAGCTCACTGAGAAAAAGATTTAACAGAGCCAATCACATATTATTTAGCCAAAGACATGATCTAAACCACATCAAAATAATATGTTCATTTTTGTTTATGATATCACTAATCAAATCGCAACTGCAAAGTCTAGATTGCAATGTTTTTTTGTCCATATCATGCAGTGCTAGTCATTACCTAATAGTCAGTACTAATAGGCAGCACTCTCAGTCTGTACTATCTGTTAGTACAATCAGTACAATTAGTCAGTTTTTTATATATGTAAAAGCTATAACTGCCTGTTCCTCCCTCCCTGACTAACTAATTAATTTTCCTCCCTGACTAACTTACTCACCTCCCTCCCTGGCTAACTTACTCACCTCCCTCCCTGACTAACGTCTTCACCTCCCTCCTGACTAACTTACTCACCTCCCTCCCTGACTAACTTACTCAACTCCCTCCCTGACTAACTTCTTCACCTCCCTCCCTGACTAACCTATTCACCTCCCTCCCTGACTAACTTACTCACCTCCCTCCCTGACTAACTTCTTCATCTCCCTCCCTGACTAACCTATTCACCCCCCACCTGACTAACTTACTCACCTCCCTCCCTCACTAACCTATTAACTTCCCTCCCTCAGTGATTCTGAAGGTGGTAGCAACCTTGTTGAAGAACTCCAGCCCCAGTACAGAGTTAATGGAGGTCCGGAGACTCTTCCTGTCGGACATGATCAAACTGTTCAGCAACAGCCGAGAGAACAGACGGTGAATACAGACAGACACAGACACACAACTGCTTACACTTTGTCACACACACACACACACCGTGGCATACACACACATGCACACACAGTTTACAAACCCATAGAATCATCCAAAACATTGAATATATAACATTATATTTATTATTATTCATATTTATTATTTAATGTGTAGTATGGATTGTTACATTTAACAATCTTCTGTGTTTCTCATAGTATGTATAATATTGGTTATTAACTGATTAAAGTGTTGATTGCGTAGTGTTAATTAGTTATCAGCCGCGGTGCGTCTCTTTAGGTGCCTGCTGCAGTGTTCAGTGTGGCAGGATTGGATGTTCAGTCTTGGCTACATCAACCCGAAGAACCCTGAGGAACAGAAGATAACCGAGATGGTGTACAACATCTTCCGGATCCTCCTCTACCACGCCATCAAGTACGAGTGGGGGGGCTGGAGGGTCTGGGTGGACACGCTCTCCATCGCACACTCCAAGGTAACACTCCTGGGCATGGGGTTGTGGGCATGGGGGGTGTGGGCATGGGGTGTGTGGGCATGGGAGGTGTGGGCATTGGGGGTGTGGGCATGGGGTGTGTGTGGGTGTGGGCATGGGGTGTGTGGGAATATATTCAGTGTATGTTTTGTAAGGTTAGTTTGTTTTATTGCCACTACAGGGCTGTAAGGAGTACCTGGCTGAGACGTTATTGATGATTGGTTATTGAATATTGGTATTGGTTAATGATCATGTTTGTTTTATTGATCATGCCACTACATGGCTGTAAGGAGTACCTGGCTGAGACGTTATTGATGATTGGTTATTGAATATTGGTATTGGTTAATGATCATGTTTGTTTTATTGATCATGCCACTACATGGCTGTAAGGAGTACCTGGCTGAAGCGTTTTTAAAGATTGCTTATTGAATATTGGTATTGATTATTGAATATTGGCATGCATGATTAAATATTGGTATTGATTATTGAATATTGGCATTGATTATTGAATATTGGTATTGATTATTGAATATTGGTATTGATTATTGAATATTGGTATTGACTATTGATCATGTTTGTTTATAAGGTGACATACGAGGCTCATAAGGAGTACCTAGCTAAGATGTATGAGGAGTACCAGCGTCAGGAGGAGGAGAACATCAAGAAGGGGAAGAAAGGTTCCGTCTCCACCATCTCCGGCCTCTCGGCCACACCCGCTCCCGTTGTCAATGGTAACCTGGAGATCCGCGAGCTGGACGACCACTCCCAGTCCCAGACCCCCGAGAGCGAGGCGGAGTATGGAGACGGAGGAACCGGCGCAGGAGGCGACTCCAGGAATCTGCTCGCTGAAGGCGGGGTCGGAGGAAAGAGGCCTAACGGAGAAGCGCTGACCCCCGGGGACCAAGGCCAGGGTTCAGGGGTGAGGGTCGAGGTTCACGACCTCTTGGTGGACATCAAGGCGGAGAAAGTGGAGGCCACCGAGGTCAAACTGGACGACCTGGACCTATCCCCGGAAGGCATGGTGGGAGGCGGAGGAGGCCTGGAGGGGCTTGGGGTGGGAGGGATAGGAGGTGGGAGGACGGAGAACGGCCCCCTGGTGGAGGTGGACTCCTTATTGGACGGCACCTACTGTGCAGTGGTCCGGAAGCTCAACGGGACCCACGGCAACCTGGCTCCTAAAGATGACACGGTGGTCACCGGGGCAGTCCTGGGTGCCATGGAGGATGATGGGAATACGGGTCCGCTCATCACCCTCGCCGACGAGAAGGACAGTATCCCTAGCAACAACGGATTCCTCTTCGGCAAGGTAACGATTAGTGATAGGTTTTTGAAACCATGTACTGTATATTTATAACTACACGGTACAGTGATCTTTTTTTAGAATAGTGCCGTTATTTCCGCTGGTAGTAAAAAATAAATGTAAGCTGCGTGCTGCAATGGATTCCTGTGTATTTTACCACTGTTCAGGTGGTGTCTCACACATTATGTTTGTGCTGTTTTTACTGTATACATCCTTCAGTTGTGTAGTTCCTCCATCTTTTTGTTGCCAGTTCTAAATCACAAACAAGTTTGGACATATTTGGATCTGTCAAGGCGAATCCACAAACATTTTTAAATTACTCTAATTATAAAACCACACAGTTTGTTCCAAACAAAACCGGCAGTCAATGTTCTATTTTGGACTACAAGCTTTTTAGTGTGATCTGGTGTTTTAGGTGGATGAGAAGCTACTTCCAGCATTGGCATCAACGGAGCCCCTGGTCCTCCCCAGCCCCGACCAGCCCACCCCGTCTAGCCACTCCTCCACCTGTGACGACCTGAGCCTTCTGGCGCACATGACGTCCTGCGGGGGCTCGAACCTCGGCCAAGCCCACGGAGGCCTCTCTGAGGACGGACCCTTCAAGACCCAGAGCCCCCTGGCTGACATCAGCTCCATAGCACAGAGGGAGAGCCAGGCAGCTGAGATCCAGGCCCAGGCCCAGGGCTACCCAGACGGGGAGGGCCTTTCTGGGGCAGATGGAGAGGTGTCCGGGGTTAAGGCCGGAGGAGATGCTGCGAGCACCACATCGGATACGGAGAGGTCTGACGATGGGAAGGACAAGGAGATGAAGAAGATTCAGACCACTGCTACTACTCAGGTAGGTTCTACTACTGTGAGGATCTCATGGGGTTTTACTACTGTGAGGATCTCCTGGCCTTTTACTACTGTGAGGATCTCATGCTGTTTTACTACTGTGAGGATCTCCTGGCCTTTTACTACTGTGAGGATCTCATGCTGTTTTACTACTGTGAGGATCTCATGCTGTTTTACTACTGTGAGGATCTCATGGCCTTTTACCAATGTGAGGATCTCATGGCCTTTTACTACTGTGAGGATCTCATGCTGTTTTACTACTGTGAGGATCTCATGGCCTTTTACCAATGTGAGGATCTCATGCTGTTTTACTACTGTTAGGATCTCATGCTGTTTTACCACTGTGAGGATCTCATGGCCTTTTACTACTGTGAGGATCTCATGGCCTTTTACTACTGTGAGGATCTCATGCTGTTTTACTACTGTGAGGATCTCATGGCCTTTTACTACTGGGACGATCTCATGGTGTTTTACTACTGTGAGGATCTCATGGCCTTTTACTACTGTGAGGATCTCATGCTGTTTTACTACTGTGAGGATCTCATGGTGTTTTACTACTGTGAGGATCTCCTGGCCTTTTACTACTGTGAGGATCTCATGGTGTTTTACTACTGTGAGGATCTCATGGCCTTTTACTACTGTGACGATCTCATGGTGTTTTACTACTGTGAGGATCTCATGGTGTTTTACTACTGTGAGGATCTCATGGTGTTTTACTACTGTGATGATCTCATGGTATCCGCTTCTAGGTAGCCTCAATTATGTTCAGCGCCACATGATGTATGACATTGGATGCATAAGGTGCGGTCCCCATGGTAATAATCAGCTGGTAATTGCTGGTGTAATTGTCAGCGTTAATACAGCTGTGGGTGTATGTGCTGAATCCCTTAAGATCTTAAGACGCTAGCTCTGGTACGACGCAGTTGAATTGGCTTACGTCAGCAGTCAGTGTCCACCTCCACCGCTAGATGCTCCGGCGTCATGAGGTGGCTCTGTTCGGTTTTAGCCGCTATTTGAGCTTTTACTATGGTTAGCCGTTTTTCTATCGTTAGCCTTTTTCTATTGTTAGCTTACCAATTCAGGCGTTGTGGGGTTTCCTTAGCTTTCGCTACACATTGCTGGTATCTTGTCCGTCTCTGTTGTCGATAGTTGCGGTTGAACAAACGCAGCTGCTGTTGTTGTTGTCTGTGTTGAGCTGGGCATTTCCCTGCGTACACTTCCTGGTTTTGTGGGCGTGACCACCTACAGCTCTTCCTGGAATAACTCCCTGGAATAACTCCCTGGAATAACTCCATGTTAGCCTCAGCGGAGAAAGTCAAATCGCAGCTAAAAGTTGCCCCCCCCCCCCCCACTGTAGACAGAACCCCTCGCGAACCCAATGTGTGTCCGCGGCTTTTCACCTCAGCATTCTGGTCAGATTTTGGATCAAATCAATTAGGAGTGGAACAGAATAGGCCTAATAAACGGAGGGTTTGCTAGTCTCCAGAATTTCCCTCCACCGCCCCTCTACGTAGCCCAGACTACTGAAAACACAGCTTCTGGCTCGATGCAACCTTTTCATCTGCGAACGAACCGTTGGTCGGATTCTGACCTCCCCCTCTCTGACCCCTCCTCCTATCTAACCTCCCCCTCTCTGACCCCTCCTCCTGTCTGACCTCCCCCTCTCTAACCTCCCACTTTCTGGCCCCTCCCACCCTTCAACCTCCCCCTCTCTCTCCTGCCCTCCCCCCACTCCAGGCGCTCCACGGTCGGACGGCGGCCCAGATGGAGCGGGACCTGCGGGTGGACCTGGGCTTCCGGGGCATGCCCATGACCGAGGAGCAGCGGCGCCAGTTCAGCCCGGGTCCTCGCACCACCATGTTCCGCATCCCGGAGTTCAAGTGGTCCCCCATGCACCAGCGCCTCCTCACCGACCTGCTGTTCGCCCTGGAGACCGACGTCCACGTCTGGAGGAGGTGAGCGTGCGCGCGTTTCCGGGGTCTCTGGGCAGGCGTCCGTGCAGCGCCGGGGGCTTTTGGGGGCCCTAGTAGGTCCAGGGGGGCTTATGAATGGACGGGGGCCCCCTAGCAGGTGGGGGCCCCTAAGCGACCGCTTATGTCTTTCATGCCTAGAACCGGCCCGGGGTCCACATCAGGAAAGGGTTAGAGACTTCTCTCACATCCCCCTAGACACTTTGCAGTCCACTACAGTCCCGGGAATAGATAGCACTGTATGTAGTTCACTGTACGCCCCCACACTGTGTTATGATAGACGACCAATGCTTTTCAATTCGGCCTGATAATGAAAGGCCACCTGTTGTAGCCAGGTAAACACAGGTGGTGGAACGGAATCTGAGGTACACGTTTGAATTAGAGAGCACTGTTTCAGACCAGTGACTGATGTACCAGCGGAGAACTGAGCCGGTAAACTCAGTAGTTTAGTTGCGTGGTTAAAAGCCAAGCCACAGAAAAACCAATGATACTAAAAGCCAAGCCATATTACAGATAGTTCTGATGGGTGTACAGTAAGTCAGGGTTGAAAGGCTCTGCCTCAGTAAGGCAGAGACAACAACACAGTGGTTGAACACATTCAGACAATGGTTGAAAGGCTATGCCTCAGTAAGGCAGAGACAACAACACAGTGGTTGAACACATTCAGACAATGGTTGAAAGGCTATGCCTCAGTAAGGCAGAGACAACAACACAGTGGTTGAACACATTCAGACAATGGCTCAGGATAAATAATTCTGAAAAGTCAAAATCCCTATCAACATTAATTGCTGTTTAAAAACATATTTCATTTAGCTAGCTGTCAAAGCAGAACATAACGGGCACATTCAAATACGTTCTGTCAATAACATTTTGAAGTGATGTTTTGAAGCATGATCCAAACGGGTGTTCTTTGGGGATGTTTTCTCGCGCAAGGATTGCTAATTGGCTAATTATAAAAATGAAAATGTTGTTTACAAAGGGAAGACAAATGCTAAGTGACATCATTCCATTAAGTGTACAGAGGGCACACGTTTGTTTTGGGATCAAACGTCCAATGCTAAGTGGCATCATTCCATTATGTTTACAGAGGGCACACGTTTGTTTTGAGATCAAACGTCCAGGGACAATTCGGACCACAGACCTTTGGGAGTTCCATTACACTCCCTCTGATCATTTTGTCTCCAGTTAAGATTCAGCAACCTGCAAAGGAATTTATTATAATTGATTTTATTGGTCACATTTTGGTGTGAAACCTGGCTTTCTTTGGCGTCCGCCAATAGGTGGTGGTGGTACGGGGGTAAGGTGCTGTTAAACAAGTATTCTGTCGAGGCCAGTAATAAGAGCAAATAGCTGTTTTACAGGACTTCCAGACACGGTCAGTGAGAAAAAATCCCCTGGAGTTTATTAACCCTTCATGTTCACCACACTGCTTTCCTTATATCCTCTCTCCTGCTCTCCCTTTCCCCTTTCCTCTCTCATCCACCTACTACTCCACCCCTTTCCTCTCTCATCCACCTACTACTCCCTTTCCTCTCTCATCCACCTACTACTCCCTTTCCTCTCTCATCCACCTACTACTCCACCTTTTTCCTCTCATCCACCTACTACTTCCTTTCTTCTCTCATCCACCTACTACTCCCTTTCTTCTCTCATCCACCTACTACTCCCTTTCTTCTCTCATCCACCTACTACTCCCTTTCTTCTCTTATCCACCTACTACTCCCTTTCTTCTCTCATCCACCTACTACTCCCTTTCCTCATCCACCCACTACTCCACTTCTTTCCTTGTTCTCACTTCCTTTGTCCTCTCTGCCCACAGCCATTCGACTAAGTCGGTTATGGACTTTGTGAACAGCAATGAGAACATCATCTTTGTCCACAACACCATTCACCTCATCTCCCAGATGGTGGACAACATCATCATTGCCTGCGGAGGGATCCTTCCTCTTCTCTCCGCAGCCACCTCCCCCTCGGTAAGTGTGTCTCACTGCTGCCCCAGTGTGTTGGAGGGTGGAACTGCAGGGCAACACCTGTTAATTGAGCCGGATTGCCTGGGTGCACTTGAGGTGTCTGGCGCCACTTGACCATTCTAGAAACTACCGGATTGCAGTATCTACATTTTTACCACGCTTTGCTTGGGTCACTTCTATTCCACTTTCTGTCAGTTTAGAAATTACACTGATATTCCCATCAAGGCCTTTTAATTAGGAAACATTTCAAATTGAAATATGGTTTATCTGAAGTGTGATTTTTTTTATCTTTCATATTAGTGCTTCATTAATAAGGTATATTATTAAGTTATTATTAAGTTGTTATTAAGTGTCTTCTTGTTTGTAATACCTCCTCAATGTTGTGGATGGCTGATAGCGCTACCTTCTGTTTAGTTGCATTTTTAAGGCTTTGGTTTACTTTTGACTACCTTTAATTAACATTTAGCTATCTTGACTAAGACTTTCTTACCCTAACCTTTTAATAAAGAAAGTCATTATAGCTTGGTTTTATAAGTTCATCATGTTGTTTTAATTACTCTTACTTTTCTTTCTTTCCTGTCTGTTTTTTGTGCTCTTTCCTTTCTGTCCTCTGTTTTGTTTGTTTGTTTTTGCATGTACAGAGTTCAAAGGTTAGTGCGAACACTGTAAGTTCCATTTATTTCTCTTTATATAGATGTACTCTGTCATTAGCTGTAGCATCTGACAAAGTGCTTTGTGGACATTCAGATGCCATATCATAATTTGAGCCAGCAATGGGAGGAAATTGTCTAGAATCAACTTGGAATGTGTACTGTTATGTCAATGGATATCTTAGTAGATGCTGATTATTAAATTAAATTGCACCACACTTTTGGCATTATAAACAAGGTTTCCATTTCCTGTTGTGCCGGAAAAGTCATTTAATAACTGGCTGATCAAATTAAGATACGGCCTCCTTAAGGCTTCTCTATAATTAGTGTTCTTGACTAATTTGTTCATGTTGTCTCTGTTTGTTTATGCTAATGTGTGGAGGATCTCTGATTTAATCATGATGGGCTGTCCTTCAGGCTCGTATTATGATGTATGCGTCAAGACAGGCCGATGTTTTCATGTTCATGACGTCGCCACCTGGTGGAAGGAACAAGTAGTTACACAGTGCTACTGGATGAGAGGGGTAGAGGTCTTAGAGAGTGACAGGGAGAGATGGAGAGAGAGGGTACGAGAGGGAATGGCGTTGCATAAGAGAGAGCTATGTTATCCTCCCCCGTGGCTGCCTCCTCCAAGCCACCTCCGAGGAGGGAGACGAAGAAGAGAGAGGTGGATAGAAATACAGTGATAGTCTTCTCCTCCCTGTGTGAACCCTGAAGGAGAGAGGAGGAGGAGGGGCCATCCCCCAGAAGGGGTCTAAGGGCGTGGAGGTGACCCCGGTCCCGGGGGGGTGGAGGGACAGGGGGAGAGGTGCGTCGGTAGCAACCCAAACCTCGACACTGTGACATGAGCACCACCCCCCCCCCCTCACTCAGCACAGAGAATGTATTCACAATGTGTGTGTGTGTGTGTAGGCTTCACCCACCCCCTTAAAACAGCTAAGGAGAGCTTTGGAGTCTGGCATGTCATGTTAACGTGTGTGTGTGTGTGCGTGTGTTTCTCTCTCCTTCCCACGTGACACTCCTCCTGCTCTGCTGTCAAACTCATAGATTTAGAACACAGACTTTGGCAGGTCTTGTTTTGCAGTTTTGAAATGTGGGGCTGTTATTTTTAAGGAGCTATGTGCAGGATTGACTCGTTCAGTGGAAGCTTGGTGAAAACTCGTGAGAACAATTCTCATTCAAACATGCTTTCCTGCCGGTTCCACTTCCCCCCGACACCTGCGGCTGTCTCTAAGGGGGGCGCTTCTCCATTTGACGACAAGGGACAGTCCACATTTTAGAGTGAGCTTCTTAAATGCATCCCAAATCATTTCTGAAATTTGAAATCACTTTAAATCCACCATTAGTGAAGATATATTATGGACATTTTGTAATAACACAATGCTACAATCGCCCCTTCAAAACCAAACCCCCCCCCACGAAGTGTCTCTGAATCGAAGAGAGCAGATCTCAGATCCGGTCCAGGTGAGGTTTTCCGTTTTCATACCTCTATTCCAAGGCAGCCAGACGGGTCGTAGATCAGCGTGCCCCCGGTTCAGAGCCCCGGTACCACCATGGTTGGCCGGTCCTGGTGGTCTTGGTGCCCAGACGTCTGGCGGTAGCAGCTGGTGGTGTGTCCATGTCTCTGGCCCTCCACCCCTCCCCTGTCACTGCTAGCGTACGGAACACCACCCGCTACACCCAATTACCTGGCCTGGACGTCACAAGAGCCTGCCAGCATTCTGTCACTTCTGTCTGTGGTCACAACAGTCCCTAACCCCGGCATCCTCGTGTGTGTGTGAGGGTGTGTGTGTGTGTGAGGGTGCCGTTAAAATGCATAAGCTTCAATGCGTACTTGCGTTTGTCTACGAATTTGCTTCTACGCGTGCGTGTGTGTCTGTTTATGAATTGGCACGTGTGTGTCTGTGAATGTGTGTGTGGGTGTTTGAATGTGTGTGTGTGTCTGTGAATGTGTGTGTGTGTGTGTGAATGTGTGTGTGAATGTGTGTGTGTGTATGTGTGTGTGTGTGAATGTGCTTGTGTCTGTGAATGTGTGTGTGTCTGTGAATGTGTGTGTGTGTGTGTGAATGTGTGTGTGTGTGGTGGCTGTCAGTAACCAGTCTGCCCCCCACCAGACTGAGCTGGAGAACATGGAGGTCACCCAGGGCATGTCTTCAGAGACCGCGGTGTCCTTCCTGTCCCGCCTCATGGCCATGGTGGACGTACTGGTGTTCGCCAGCTCTCTCAACTTCTCCGAGATCGAGGCAGAGAAGAACATGTCCTCTGGAGGCCTGATGAGACAATGTCTGCGTCTGGGTGAGTGTCATTATAGAGGAGCGGTGTTTCATCGTGGTCCTGGCGTTTCAATCCGGCCTACATGTCGCTCTCATGTTGTTAAGCACCTCTCTGTATAATCAATCATAAAAGGCCTGCATGGTGTCTTAGGTAATGCGTTGTGTCATGAGACACATCTGTTTGTCTCACCGTTGTCTCGCCTGTGTCCTGTCAGTGTGTTGTGTGGCAGTGAGGAACTGTCTGGAGTGTCGACAGAGGCAGAGAGACCGAGGCAGCGTCTCCAAGTCCAACCTGCCCGCCAGCAGCAAGTCTCAGGACAGCCTCCAGAGCAGCGCCGGCGCCAGCAAGGTACACACACATGCACAGACACACACACACACATGCACAGACACACACACACACATGCACAGACACACACACACACATGCACAGACACACACACACACATGCACAGACACACACACACACACATGCACAGACACACACACACACATGCACAGACACACACACACATACATGCACAAAGACACACACACATACATGCACAAAGACACACACACATACATGCACAAATACATACATACGCAAATACATAGGCACAGTTATTTTTATTTAGCAATTTGATTTTAGTTTTAGGACATTAAGATATTTAACAGATGCTTTTGTCCAGAGCAACTTATAGGATTAAAAGGTTAACTGACTGACTCACAGTGTACTACAGGAAGTTGACTGACTCACGCGGTACTACAGGAAGTTGACTGACTCACAGTGTACTACAGGAAGTTGACTGACTCACAGTGTACTACAGGAAGTTGACTGGCTCATGGTGTACTACAGGAAGTTGACTGACTCACGGTGTACTACAGGAAGTTGACTGACTCACAGTGTACTACAGGAAGTTGACTGACTTACAGTGTACTACAGGAAGTTGACTGACTCACAGTGTACTACAGGAAGTAGACTGACTCATGGTGTACTACAGGAAGTGCCTCTTTACTGTCAAGCTAATTTGAGATAGTTTATGGCGGAGGCTCTGTTAGACTCCAGAAACAATAACTGGAGATATTGACTATCCTGTCAGCATTCATTCCTGTCTTCCTGCTGGCTCCTCCTGCTGGCTGCTCCTGCTGGCTGCTCCTGCTTGCTGCTCCTGCTGGCTGCTCCTGCTGGCTCCTCCTGCTGCTTGTGATGACTTTACGAGTACAGTTTACACAGTGTACCAATCCCTTCCTTCTTGTACACAGGACCCAGACCGACTTCTACAGGACGTCGACATCAACCGCCTAAGGGCTGTTGTCTTCAGAGACGTAGTGAGTGAACAAACGTGTGGGTGTGTGTGTGAGAGATGTTACATTTCTTGAATTCCTCAGCCTCGATCTCCTAACACGTATGTGATAAGGCTGGTTTGTACTCCGTCTGAAGACCATTACAATCCAGCCACCCTCATCCTTCTGTGTCCTTGTCCTTTACCACATGTGTCATAGCCACCCTCATCCCTCTGTGTCCTTGTTCTTTACCACTGGCATCAGAGCCACCCTCATCCTTCTGTGTCCTTGTCCTTTACCACTGGCATCAGAGCCACCCTCATCCCTTTGTTTCCTTGTCCTTTACCACTGGCATCAGAGC
This sequence comes from Novumbra hubbsi, assembly GCA_016801125.1. Lineage (NCBI taxonomy): Eukaryota > Metazoa > Chordata > Actinopteri > Esociformes > Umbridae > Novumbra > Novumbra hubbsi. The sequence continues at coordinate 16,503 of JACXGK010011101.1, forward strand.
CAACCTCGTCCTTCTGTGTCCTTGTCCTTTACCACTGGCATCAGAGCAACCCTCATCCCTTTGTTTACTTGTCCTTTACCACTGGCATCAGAGCCACCCTCATCCCTTCGTTTCCTTGTCCTTTACCACTGGCATCAGAGCCAACCTCGTCCTTCTGTGTCCTTGTCCTTTACCACTGGCATCAGAGCAACCCTCATCCCTTT
>JACXGK010011102.1:0-16665 GCA_016801125.1 Novumbra hubbsi
GCCCCCCCCCCCCCCCCCCCCCCGTCTGTGGCCTGTCTGTGAATGTTTGCTCAGGCCACGTCTTCTTGCTGCATTCCTAGGTGTTCATTCCTCCACATTCCATCCCTCTGTTCTACCCCTCTCTTACACCCATGCTATTTTCATCCAACCGCTGCGTCCTAGTCAGTACCGGAATCTTGACTTTGTCGATCATTTTAAACTTGAATTAGTTGCCACGGGGACGCACCGGGCACCGGGGTCGGGCTTCTCTGCCCCTGCGCTGTCAACTTTAAAGGGCACGGCGCATGGCGCAGCCAATCATCTGCTGGCTCTGGTCCGGTGCTGCCCTCAGGGCCCCGCCCACCGGTCGTCAGGTGGGACCGGCACCAATCGAGATTGTTTACTAAAATGGTTACGTGTGCTGGGATAAAGGGAGCAGGACTACTTGATCGTTTCAGGAAGTTGAGAACCTCTTCTCACCAACCTCCCAGATGTGATTTTTGTTTTTCCTCCTACTCTGGATACATTGATATTGATGTTTATGTTGTTGTTTTTTGTGTTGTGTGAATGTGTAAGATGGAGACGTGTGTGTGTGTGTGTTAGAATTGGTTGTCTCCATCTTTAAAGGTATATTTATGTAACTTGTGTGGAGTATAAAGAAAATAAATGAATGAGAAATCATTTGCTTTGTGTTTTATGGCAGGTATACTGTAGATATGGTATTGAATGTATTGATGTTATATACTGGTTTATATAAGATCACAACTAGTAACTTTAATGTCATCTAGGATAAAGATTTCCCATAAAAACATTTTGTCTTTTGTATACTTTATTAATGTTTTACCAATATATTTTACAGCATTGTTTTCTGACTCCAAAACAGAAAAAGATCTGAGCATCAGTTTTGGCTTTTGGAAGTGGAACAGCTAAATAAATATACATGTTTCCGGTACAACTATTGAAATCACTTCAGTCATTCAAATGAAACATTTAATATAATTTTTACGTATTAATAGAAGGCACAGTATATTTATAAAGCCAAAATATGTGAGCTTTACCTGGTATAAATCTGTAAAAATATATATTTTTCGCATCCTTCCTGTGATTCTTATCGCTTATTTCTAATGAAACCCACAGGACAGTATAACAAATAGTTCTGATATGGAGTTCCCCTGGAAGATGTACGTGGACTTTCAAAGGGAGGACAAATGTTTAGAAGCGGTCTGGGAGAAACCGCATGTTAGCAAATTGTATATCTGCAGTTTAAACAAAAAAACAGGAAACAGTCAATGTTAATGCTCTTTACACAGTCCACTTTCTGATGTGGATCCAATGAACAACCTTTCAGGGACACGGACAGATGTTCTTATTGTCCGCCTGTGAAGAGATAAGAACCAGACATTTTAAAATAGCTCATCCAAGCTGACGTGTTGAGGGCTACTTTCTTAACCTCCCTCCACCTGGACCGAAACCCAAAGCTCAATCTCACCTAACGAGGCATCTCGTCACTTCTTCAGACACGGCAGCTTGCCCCAACCACACCTCCTGCCACGATGATGCCCCGCACGGTGCCCGTCGACCCATCCTGACCTGTGAAGGGAGACCCGGAGACACCAACAAGGCCTGTGGTCTAGAACCGTGCAAAACGCTAAACTGGAAACCTGTGGGAGGTTGAGTTGGTCACCACTTCAGAATCCTGCCCAACGGTGCTGTTTGTCAGGACAGTTCTATATATATCCAGAAGTCCTGGTTATTTTGTTCCGCTGGGCTGCAGGTGTTTCAGCGCTGCTGAGTGTGTCTCCTCACTCAGCACAATAAGCATTATTTTCTCACCTATGTCCTCTCGGATGCTGAGTTTGGTGCCCCTCCCCTCCGCCGCGCTGCCGTTTTGGAAAGTGAGGACGCAGCGGTAAATGCCCCGGTCCACTCGTGACACGTTCCTCAGCATCATGGAAAAATCCCCGGCCTTCGGGTTCCCGGAGAGGAAAGCCGGCCCGCAAACGTGCCCTCCGATGTCTGGTTCCCCTCCAGTACGTTGCACTTCTCTCTGAATCCGTGGGCCTCCCACTGAACCGATACGCCACCCGGGTCCTGGTCCTGTCCGGACAGCAAGCAGGAGAAGACCACGTCGTCTCCCGCCATCGTCCTCTCTTTATCGGGCTGCTGATGCACCACAGGTCCCTTTTCCTCCACCAGGAAACCAGTAGACGTTGAGCTGTTTGGTGTCATGGAGCCAGGCGTTGACAGGTCTGCTACAGGGGCTTTGGTTTGGACCGTATCTTCAGCAGGTTTGGGCAGAGGAGCTCCATCGCAGTACAAAGAGAGACAGGAGAGACAGATAATACCACCTTTCAAACAAGGGGGCATCATTTAGACACACAAACAGACAACGCCAGTCTGTTGACTAAAAATAGTCTGGCCCAGTAGCAACACTACAGTAAATCTCCCCTCTAAAATTAGACACACAAAAGTCACATGGTTTAAAGGATCACTGGGCCGCTCATCATTTAAGTAAACAGCCCGGAACTTTCCACCATAACAAGTGATTCAAGCCGAAAGCAAACTATTCAGAACGACTTTGTGGAGTTTGTGGCAAACTAGGTACAAATATTAGACAATATTATACTTCAGATAAACACACATGGTGAAAAAAAAAACCCACTTGATCTGAGGTACGGTTTGAAGAGCATGGGTGTGTGGATTGGAAGGTGTGGAGGGCGGAGCAGGGAGTGGGCGGAGCAGGAACATATCTGCGAGCAAGGCGAGGAGCAGGTGCATAGGGATGAGTGGCGGTCGGGAGAAGCGGGGGGGACCCATAATCCTCTCTGGGTCTCGGCCGCACTGACGGATGTCTTGAAGAGGAGAGCCTCTGAACCTGACCTCCCCCGGAACCCCCACCAGTGTGCCCCCAACCCCACCCGCGGGCCTTCTCCGCCCTCTGACAGTCCAAAACGCCCATTCAGGCAAACCTCCACACCTGCTCAAACACACACTCCATTTCTCTTGGGACTGTTCCACTTGGGCTTGGTACGCGACAGCCTATTGTCAAGGCCAACGTGGACACAGAGGCCGTAGACTGAAATCCATCTGAGGAAGGCACCCCACAGAGACCACAAACCCACAGCGTTGACATTCAAATACTTTTCACAATGACTGACAGAATGTTCTGCACGCTGTTATCGTATATACTTTTCACATAACAAATAACCTGTTTTTATTGGTGTCATGGGATTTCAACTGGAAGCAATAAAAGCAACAATCGAAAACTGCTCACATTTCCGAAATGGCAATAACGGGATCATTAGTACACAGTATTGTAAGGAAAATAACAAATGAACCAAGGATCTGAGGCCCCCCAGTGGTGACTTTAAGTAATTACACACGGGCAAAATCCATTGGATGCCCATCAATAACTCCCATATTGTCTGTTTACACATATTCCTAGACATGGTCAGCTCACTCCAGCAGACAATAGCCGCGCACGCCGCTCAGAAGTTGCCCTTGTCAATGTCACTGACGACCTGCATTAACTCCACCAAAATAGATTAGTGAGTCTGTATCTGACACAGCTGATATGGTCTAGATGTTGTAGCTGCTGCTCGGTTCCGGACAGCCTTACTAATGGGAAGAAGGTCCAGGGGGAAGAGGGAGTGTCATCTATTGATTCAAATCATCTACATAGCATCACCAGAGTAAACACTACTGTTCAAAAATGCAGGTCTACATTAACCTGTAATCTGTGTATGTTTACATGTCTAAAGTGTCATTTGTTTATATATATATTTATAGTTAGGGGAGGGGGTTAAATAGGCACACTTTTCATATTTTTAAGTTGATGATATTACATTTTTTGCACCTAATAATCACTGTAAACTGGTCTTTGTGTAGGTGGTTAGATGTCATTTTTGAAGGTTTGCTCATTTTTGTAATACACACACCTGGCTCAGTTAGGTACATCATTCGGCTGGACGATTTAACTTACAACTACTGAACGCGCAAATGCGTCAAGCGTGATTGTATTTCGATTTGTTGACCTTCCAGTCCGAATCAGACCGTAAGTTTTATGAAGACGAGGCGTGTAAGCTGAGCGCTACTTGTACAGATACACATATTTGGACGCGTAGTTCCCATTACAAGCGCCCTAGGACTCAGACTCTTCCAAGTCTTCCAGAGTCTTCTCTAAGAGGAGGGTGGGGAAGGGTGGTATTGCTGGCTGGAGGAAATACGATGCCTAAGGGTGGGGCTGTAGCGCTGATCGTCCCGCTCCTCCAGCAGGATTGCGTGTCATCCGGATGTCTCCCCCAGTTAACCCCACTGGACCCAGAGTGGATTATCCGGCCTGGTGGTCTTTTTTAACAGCTCAGTGTTATCTTCAATGGACAGGGTCAGCCACACACACACGTGGCTGCTGTGACAAGGAGCTAAAGGCTACAGCCAAACAAAACACCACAGCAGGTTACCAAGCCAACAGCTCTGTCCATAGAGAGGTGATTCACTGAACACTTTCAGGAAAAAAATGGTTCCAAAGGGGTTCTTCAGCTGTCCCCAATGGAAACCATTTTGGTTTTCAGTCAGAAGCCATTTCAGTCCTATGTACAGCCCCATGGACAAGGTATTTACATGTAGTCCAAAATGGTTTAACCTGGAAGTGCTGGTACTTGGAGCCAAGAGGGTTCTACCTGAAACCCTCAAAAGATTAGTTAAAATAATCTTTAATTTCCACTACCAGGAGCAGCCAAACCATCAGTTTTTCTGAAAGTACAACACATGGCAGATGGGTGACTGTAGCTTAATATCATCGCCGAATTTAGAGGGATATATTTTCATTCTCTGTCTATAAAGTCTTCATAAATTATAAGATATTAAATGTCTCAGGAGCATCAGTCGGAGCACCGCATTTAGTAAAAGTGGCTTTATGTGTGCAGCTCTCAGATACAAGTGGGCTATTTGTTAATGACCAACAAAGCATTTAGCTGGCTGTTTAATTCAGAGAGGTAAAGTTGGTTTTATATAGACAATTGGTGGATATTCGTTTTCTCTTGTCAATAGCTATGAAGTCAAGCATTCATGACTATAAAAATGACCGGCTTTAAATCGGGATAGGTCCATCTACAATCCACACCGTCCTTTTTTTTTTTTTTTTTATGTTTTTGGGCCAAATTCAGACTTCAATCGTCAATATCTTCCACAAAAGTGTTGTAATCATATAAAACAAACATGTTTTGGATCTGAAGGAAGGATCCGTGGGGTTTGGTGTTAAAAAATTTGATAAAAAATAGAACATCCATTAGCTCCTTAAAAACGGGTGACATGACTATGAAAACTGCATATTCAGAATCGGGGGAGGATTGGCTTCAATCCCCGATTTTCCAAAAAGGTTCATTTCAAAATTTGCTAAAACTTTTAAAATGAAATAGCTTCTATAAAAAGTGTAGCATAAATATTTAAAGGGCATATTCTAAATTTGGGAGGATAGACAACAATTCATGGCTTTTCATTTTTCCAAAATTCTCATTTCAAAATTCAGTCGCTCCTACAGAAAGAGTGTTATTACTATAAAACTGCATATACCGAATTAAGGGAGAATGTAATGGAATCCCCAGCTTTTAGTTTTCCAAAATTAAACTGTTCAAAATATGATGCAACGTTGAAAATTAAATTGCTCTTAGAAAAAGTGTGCTATGACTGTGTAAAGTTTTTATGGAGCTAATGAATTTAAAATGTTTTGCAAATTCTGAACTGAAAAATATTTTATAACTAACAGACATGGATTGTACCCTATCTTCAATGATTCAGAATACGTATGTTTAATAGTATTATAACTTTATGTGGGCTATAATTGAAATTGGGCCAAAACATTGAAACATTTAGAAATAAAGTGTGGAATGTAGTCCATCCTATCCCGATTCAAAACCTATCGTTTTCATAGTCATGGAATGCTTCACAGAAGAATACGAATATTCACCGAATGTCCGTTATTAAACTAACTTTACCTCACGGTTTAACTCAGAACATTCCAAATAACACTCTCCACCTTGCTGAGATGCAACCAGAAGACCATTTTAGCTATTAAATCGAAGGTTACCCCTTGCAAACTATCCCGGTGCAGTGAGTGGTGACACCTAAAGCGGTGACACAGTTTGCCTGAGAATCCGCGACGCGCATACCATCTCAATACTGTACCACATGCTGCTACCACTGCAAGCCAACTGCTCTTTCAACGCGGTTATCCAAGACGATCAGTAGGCAAGTCCTCTCATAATAAACTGTCTGCTCGTAATTGCTTTTCCAACTCAAGAAGAAGTACAAAACTGATGAAAATAAGTTTTGGAAAGGGATATCACACCTGCAGCATACCTTGGTTGTACCTGCAATTCGCCGCCAAATAGGAATTGCGGTGCGAAATATATTCTATTGGGGAGCTTAATCGGACTTTATAAACACGATTGATACGGTGCCTCAGGAAAAACGTGCAGCTTGCATCCTCGGGAAAAAGTAATTTCTCCCAAAAACCCAAAGGTGAGTAGAATATAGAATTGTCTACCTGCCCAAAGGTAAGAACACTATTTTACACAACATGCTGATTAAGCAGGTAATGTATATAAACAATTATTGTTACAAGGAGTAGCTACATGTTAATTAAGCAATATCATTTGGGTCAAACACATCGTAGAACTTTTACTTTGTAAATTAAAAAAAATATATATATATATTTTGTGTACGCGTACATCTCCTTTGAATTACATTATAGTAAGTCAAGTTTACTTACAAATAAATGCAATTTTGTAATCTGTTTCAACTGCCTGTTCAGTTTAAATGTAAATCTGTGGAAGAGCTAGGTTGTGAAGCAGTGGTAGGTCGTGTGACGACAATGGCAACACGAACAGTTATTCCAACCACCACATTCCTTCTCTCTGTAGGACGGTAGAGCTTTGGGACCCCGTATAGTTGGCCCAGAAAGGACTTCCCTTGGGACATTCTGGCCTTATTTCTAAAAGCGAAATGTATATTAGTGGAAGGTAATTGCATTGTAAAACTTAAAATCGCAAGCTTTTTTAATTGACTCCATTACCGACCTGAAACCCCCCAATTTATCGAATCACGTGTCAGTTTTATGGGGCAGATGCTAGTCTAGTAATTCTTGGTGCTAAGGCTAGTACATTGTGTGTGTGTGTGTGTGTGTCTGTGTGTGCATACATGAAATCAATGTGAGTGTGTAAATGCAAGTAATGGAACCTTTTTAGTCAACTTAATGTTAGATAAGGAAATTTCTCTGTGACTTGAGTACAAAGGTTTTCTTAAAATCCATTAAGCAGACTGCCTGAAAGAGTAGTCAAGTCAAAGGTGATGCTCACAGCTCTTTTCTTCCTCCTAATGATTTATCATTTGCACTAAGTGGCACTCAGCTGGTGTGGAAGGGAGCCTGAATTTGACCTGCTAACCTTGAAGGATGATTTGGGAAAGGAGACCTTCCAAAAAGGAGGTTTTGTGTGGTACAAAAATGCATCTCTTTGATTGTTCTTTGCAAATCATCAAAGCGTTGATCTGTAAGTTATAGGTAAAATATAAGGGAGGCAGCTTTTAATTATATTTTGGAGTGTGGTTTGATAACATCTCTTGCTGAGCAACTTTAAGTCTGTCATTCCGTTTTATCTAGTATGTCAATGCTTTGCCATTGTACAGCCATGTCTCCAAAAGAGTTGAGACGTTGGGTAAGATGCAAATAAAAAACGTTTTCAATGATGTGCAAATCATTTATCCCAATGTTTAATTGAAAATAGACAAAAAATAAATAATTCTAATGAATCAGACCACAGTCCATCTTATATGAGCTTGGGCCCAGAGAGGCTGCAGAGTTTCTGCATCTTGTTTATATGCAGACGTGGTCACATTTGTTGGTACCCCTCCACAAAAAATGTAGAATACACAATTTGAAACTGACAAAAGTAATTGGCATCCACCATTGTGTATACTATATTTAATAGAAATCACACTTTGCTTTTGATCTTATATTCAACATAATATTGTAAATAATAAAACATATTAGCCGCATAGACGTTTTCTGCAGCCGTTCCTGAGCAAACGGCTCCAGCTGTTTCAGGTTTGATGGGTGCCTTCTCCAGACTCCTTCTCCTTGCATAGTTGTTCGGTAGGATTCAGATGAGGACTCATAGAAGGCCACTTCAGAATAGTCCAATGTTTGTTTTTATCCATTATTGGGTGCTTTTAACTGTGTTTTGGATCATTACCCTCAGAGAAACTGTTGCAAATGGACAGCTCCAATGATCCAACATGTTGAAGAACACAATATGGCATTCTCTATTATAATCAATTTAATTAACATGAAAAATATGGATCTCAACCAGTGCTTGACTCCTGACGGATTTTAGGGAAGCTTTAGTAACACATGCATTTTCATTAACATTTATCGGTTCCTGCACTTATTTTATCCCAAGTCAAGCACTGATTTCAGCATCCAGAAATGCACTTCATATACTCAGAACACTATCCTTTGTGAATAAAGATTTTTGTCTGGGAGCTGATAAGTGTCATTCTTCACGAAGAAACGCTGGGTTCAGTTAACTTGGCTCTTGCCTTTTACTGTGTCTTTCTCATTGTTGCTCTTGGTTTGCACAGGTCTTTCAAGGGAACCCGTGAACAGCCAGAATGAAGTGGGAGAAGTTCAAGCCTCCCGAACCAGATGACCCAATGTGCTGCTGTGAGTGTGATGTTGACCAACACGTGTGCTGCTGTGACTGTGAGGATCTGGACGAGGCGTGCAACAGGTGAGGCGGAAACAGGACGATAGATCGGGACAGGCCCCGCCCCGTTCGGGATAGGCCCCGCCCCGTTCGGGACAGGCCCCGCCCCGTTCGGAATTAACCACTTCCTCTCTCTGCGCTTCCCCGTCATGTGTACCCCAGATGGCTGAAGGGTGAGCCTCAGAAACCTGGCTGTGTGTTCCCCGTGTTTGGGGCGCTGGTGGACCGGCTCAGGGTGAAGCTGTTCGCCGGGGACGGGCGGGTGGAGATCTCCACGGTTCCGGCTCTGGTTCTGCTGCCTCTGCTCTTGCGTCTGGCGGCGCTGCACGTCCTGCTGGGCCTGGTGGTTCTGACGGCGCTGCCGGGCCTGGTGTTGTGGTACTACTACGCCACACACAGGAAGAAGGGCCGCACCCTCTTCTTCCTCAGCCTGGCGCTCTTCTCCCTGGCCTACATGTACTTCCTGTTTGTGACAGAGATCCTGCCTCGCGGGGATGTGAGTCGCCTGCAGCTGGTCACCGTGACGACGGGCGTGGTCCTCACCCTCGTCTCCCTGGTGCACACCAAGAGGGCGCCGGGTTTCGTGCGGCCGTCCCCGACGGACCCACACGCCACGAGCCCCGTTCCGGGCGGACCACCAGGCAGTTCCTCTCTGGAGGAAGCGGGCCGGGCGCGGGCGCCCACAGCGGGGCAACAGCCAGGCAGGTGCCCTCGGTGCCGAGCGGTGCGTCCCCCGCGGGCCGGACACTGCCGCATCTGTGGGAGATGTGTCCGGCGGCTGGACCACCACTGCATCTGGTGGGTTCCGGGAGACACGTGGTCTGTTTCCCGTCGAAGACGAGAGTAGTTTTTTTCGATTTGAACGGCAGTTCAGCCGCAACAGGACACACAGCCCCAACACACAGTAAACCACATCCTGGTGTAACACTCTTCCACACATGACCATGACCTCACTAGGTGTCACACAGAGAAGACGTCACCAGATAACACCCGACTGGCGAGACATGTGCCTGAGCCGCAGGGTTCAGCTCGGCAGGGTGGATCCAACCGGGACAATCTGTTCCTTTTTGATACATAAACCAACCCGACTCTACACTTAAGAGCGGGATCTCACATTCATTCTAACACAGTTGTCACATGCAACCACAGAAAACATGTTAACTGGGGTGTGTGTGTGTGTGTGTCCGTGTGTTTTGCCTGTGACTGCTGAGGCAGGATAAACAGCTGTGTTGGCCAGGCCAATCATCGCAGCTTCCTGCTGACCCTGCTTCTCTTCCTGTTGACGTCTCTGTATGGGACCAGTCTGGTGCTCCACAGTGTGTGTCCTCGACAGAGCCTCGTCACGGCTCTTCTTTTCTGCCCGGGGGTCTACAGTCAGTACAGGTACACCAACATGCCTGCTAGGGGGGAAATATTCCACACCCAAACCAACTGCTTTCAAAATGTCATTTACAACTATATAATAAGTGTCCACTGTTGACTTTTGGTTTGTTTGGGATTTATTTAAACCATCACCGTTCTACGGTTTAGTGTCATATAACAGGCGTGTGCCAACAGTTTAGGTAACTTCTAAAAGGCACTAGAGGGTTTCATTTAAAAACCTGAATATAAAAAAAAACGTCTGTGGTTTCCATGGTGTAAAACGAGCGGAAGGGTGAAGCCTGCTGTTTCCATGGTGTAACCATGCTGTTGTCTCCCCAGCTCCGCGCTGTGTTTCACCTGTGCCTGGTACAGCTGCATTGTAACAGGAGGGCTGGTACACTTACTGGTGCTGCAGATAGTCAACATCAGCTACAACGTGACGGAGCGGGAGGCACAACTTGCCCTGCGAAGCAAAACCGGCCAGAGTCGTCTACGGGGCCTTGTGGTGAACACGGGCATCTACTCTCGTGGCTTCTGGCAAAACTGGGCTGAATTCCTGACCATGGGAGAGGCTTCAGAGAGACCCTCGTCCACCCTCACTGACTTGGTCTAGCACTGGCTCCACAGCTAACGTCAACACTGCCGTAACACTGTACTGGCTACGTCTTTCTTAACTGGTGGACTGTGTGGTTCTAGCGGTTTGGAGTTTCTCGTTTGACCCAAAAACATATTGCATAACTCAGAGGTGTTTGTTTTTCTTTGTTAAAAAGACCTGTACATTCCCAACTCTCTGGTGATAAAGGAAAACCGTGTTCTTTCAAGTGTCAGGGAAATTACACTTGTTGTTAATAACATAGTGTTAAGCAGGGCGGCTTGGTGATGTTATAAGCCAGGTTTTAAGCATTTCTCCTAGATGTAGCTTTCTCTATCTTTTCCCAAAATGATGTACAAGATTCTTTACCATGGCAGCTGAAACCCAATAGAACAGTGTGCATCACAGGACATGTTTATGAAACTATATCCTGCGTATAGACAGCACCTTACATAGAAATAGGGGACTAAGACTACAGACTAAGACTACTTCAAAGGAAATAACTTCTACTAAACATGACATACATTCACCCACACACTCTCATTTACAATGTTATAGTTAAACTGCTTGTATTAAGTTTAAATGTGCTCTACATCACTTATATTTCAAACGATCATTTTCATTGTATTAGGCCATTCATCCCTTGCATATTGTTTGTTAATGCCAATAGAGAGTTGAAAATGAAAATCCAACTGATAGCATTGAGAGAACATGATGATTAGGTAGGAGCTTTTTTTAATCGTTTGTGTAACAGAGGCACCGTGTTGACAGGAAGTGGCTAGAAAGCTATGTCAGACTGCATCGGTTGTGTCTTCACCACAACAAACCTACAGGATAGCCTATGTAGAATTGACAGAATAGTAAGTCTACACAGTATTTTCCAGATTTAAAACCCACCTCAACGTGTACAGCACCCAGATGTGACACGTTAAACTCTTTGTTTTCAACATGGACCCAGATGGAAAACGGAGTAACAGACATAATAAAAGATAGAAAACACATGTTGTATTTCCTGTGGGCCCACTTGCCTTTCTAGATGGTCCTAAGTGACACCCCTCTTCCTATTGGTTCTTGAAGCGGTTATTTCCTGTAATCAATCAGATATGTGTTCAGCACTCCCATCATTGCTGTATTTCACATCATGAGTGTCAGAATGAATGGGTCTCCGCTCATCCAGGGCTGGATCACAGCGGTTCTGGGCCACCTGCTCCTCGGCTCTGGTAAGAGACCCACCTTCCACATAGAAAGACTCAGTGTTACAAATGTTCTGTTAGACATCATGGTCTGTGATGTTAAACAGTATATATATGTGAGCAAGTACATTCAGCACTCAATTATTGCACGAATATGTTCACATTTGTAAAATCAAATTTATGTTGGTTGTAATTCCACAAAGAGTGGAATACTTATTAAAAAATGTAAATATATGACACAACTATGATGTTTTGGAGGTTAGAATTACCCAACTGTACTACTACAAGAAAATGACATGAATTGAAAAGAATGAGAAAGATTTCATTAAAACTGTATTTTTTAAATATTCATAAAACCTACATGTGTTAATCGGTTAAATTAAGTTTTATAATGTTCAAACCAGGTAGGACTACATTTATTTAATTTGGTGTGTAGGTTGAATACACTCCAACATTTACAACGATGCTTTTGTTTAAGTTTCCCAGATGTAGGGATTAGAGATATTCTCTCATGTGTGAATTTGACATTTCAGTAAATCATAAATACGATTTGTTAAAAACATGAGATGAAGATAAGAAGTGCATCAAAGTGTTTTACTTAGTAACTTTGCCCTAGTTAATGTAAGCAATCTAGAACACAGTAAATGCAAGGTAATAAACAGCATGAAACGGGAAGTTAACCCATTTTACGTGGTATTTTTTTCATGCAATCTGTGTTTATATGTGATCCCTTATATGAGAATATAACACATAATACATGTTTTCAGAATTTCCAAGTTAATCCACTATGAATTCAGTCTAGAAATAATGTAGCATACACTTTCATTAAAGCTTTCAAAACACAACAATTAAGACATGGCCAAAATTACACCGCTGCTGTGTTTCACAAACACAAACACTCGCTAGCTCACTCGTTAGCTATGAAAATCCCTTGTTGACTATTTTATACAAACTTTATTAACGTTACTTTATCCCATATTTAAAGTAAATTAGCTTGACGTGTTGATGGCAACAATTATTTTCTTATAAAATATATATATGCTTCAGGCATTTCATGGAATCCAAGCTTATAGTCCAATTTACACGAAACAAATCTGACAATGTTATGTATTGATTCACCAAAACAAAGTGATGTTGTTCTGCTCAGATAATTGTTTTCAAAACTATAGTTCCAGATGGTTTAACACGTTTGCACAGTTCTGAACGTACTGTAAATAAATACGAATATGTGTGTAACATTCTACACACGAGAAACATGCGGAATTAACCTACAGCCGTCGTCTCTCCATCCAGGTGTGTTTGCAGACACCAAGCAGAACACATCTGTTAACGTCACAACGCAGGTTGGTGATGCGGTGACACTGTCTTGTAAGGCACCCAACGACAACCAGGTGACCCAAGTTGAATGGAGGTTTGGAGGTTGTGATGGGCCGAAGATTCTGGTTTTTAACTCTGAGCACCCAGTTGTCATTGAGAAGGACTATGAAGACCGTGTCTCTACATCCACTGTGACAAGTAATGGATTCACTTTATCAAACACAAAGATGGACGACACTGGTACATACTGCTGTTCACTGTCCACCTTTCCCTCTGGGCCCCAGAAGGACCTTCTTTTTTTGAATGTCTTGGAGGACAAACCAGGTATTGCCAACCTACGCTCTAAAACTTGCTATCTGGCACTAGACACAATCTTTTTCTACGACTAGTTGTTCTGACGTAAAAAAAAACCTATAAAGTTTATTTACGAAACATGAATCCATTTCAGAAATGGTTAGTTAGTTTTCATTACTTAATAGGGTTATAAAGGAGACAGGCTTATATTTCTTTGATATCTATCATTCAGTGATGCATTTTATTGACTTTGTGAAACACTATATCCACCAAATATTCAGTCAAATACTCAATAGTTTTTTCATTTATTAATAAATTATACATTTATCACAAATATAAAAAATACATCACAAATATGTGTTAAAATAAAAAATATGACACAAATATGTTTTAAAATCAATAAACTCATTTGAGAAATTTCATTTTTATTTCAAATAGTTGTTGTTCAGCATATACTCTAATTCTGAGTGATTTATAGTTAATCAAACTTCTTTAGATAGCTTTTTGAGATGGGCACATTGTCAAAACATACAAATAGCAATTTTAACCACATAATGGATATATTGCATTTTAGCAAAAACATTTTTCAATATGCATTGAAAATCAAATAATTCGAAATTGGAGAACAATACTTTAAATTCCCACTAAAGAACCCATTAGCAATAATTTCTGGCAAAAATACCATTTATATGGTGGATATAGCTTGTTGTAAACCAAGGCTTCATGTTCACATTGCAGGTCAACACTGGCACCACACACCTCCTTTCCGATGTCTCTCACTATTCACATCACTTGCAATATCAAAAACAGATGACTTACATTTTTCCAGACCACAAACAGAAGAGGTCATCTTAAATAGATGAGTTGTCTCACACATCCGACACACGTCACTCTTTGAATAAATAATGGTACACGATTACATAATGGTGTCATATGAAAAATACAAAGTGTACATTGTTTTATTCAACTTTATTTGGCCTTTGGTCTTTTCTGACACACTGGACGATCTGCAGATGTCTCACACTTACCTACGAAAACAAAGAAACTTTCACACATCTCAGTCAATCTTTCCGTTTTGACAGACAGTGAAACTCCTCTTGTAATCATTGTGTACGGTGTGTGTGGGATTCTGGGACTTCTGGTGTTATGCGGGTTCATAACTGGACTACTGCTGTATAAGGTAAGACCCTAATCTAACCCTTACAGCTCTTTATTTTTTATAGAACTCTGGAAAAAGTTAAAAGACCACGGCACCTTTTTCTTATCTTTTCAAAAAAGTTACAAAGGAAAGTTTTGAGTGAGGAACAGAATGGTTAAATTTAATAGATCCTTCGGTTCCATACTTAAACTTTTCTTTATAACTTTTTAGGAAACAAAAGGAAAAAAAGCAGTGGTCTCTTTTTCTAGAGCTGTAGCTGCATTTCAGCATGTCACCCTCTGGTGGCACTAGTCAGAACTGCCGTTTAGCTTGGTAGCGTTTCCAGCGTATTTAATAGCATGTTCCTGTATTTAGAATCGTACAACCTCAGTCCAGGGCCCGGTGCATGTGGCAGTTCATCCAGGCAGGCAACCTCATCCTTCCTCCATCATCCATAAAAGCCATGGCCATCATGACCCACCACCAAACAGTGGTAGTGAGAGTGAAGAGGTGGAGGACGACGACTGCATGGATTATTTGAATGTTACACCTCTTCAGCTCCCCAGAATTGAATAGAACAGTCTGTACACTAATACACAGTAAATAACATACAGATAGAGATTAAACAATACACACACAAATCCAACAGAGGCAAATACACTCTCAAATGCAGACAGACAGTCATACACTGAATAAAATAAAACCAAACTATCATAGACTGAATAAAATAGAGTAGATCATAAACAGATTTAAATACTCACAGACCATCACATACAAAGAACAACATGAACACAGCACCTTGAATACAAAGGCAAATATGCTCTCATAGACAATGAATTTAATTCAAAGACATTGATTCAAAGATACAATGCAGCACAGCAATAAAACTCTGATTGGTTTCAATTCTACATCAAATCTCTGACCAGGGTCTACAATGGCCTGAAAAAAAACAGCCAATAATCTAAAGAAAGTGATCTGCTCACTGTAAATCAAAATTCACACCAGTTTTGCATTTCGTATTTGTATTAAAAGATCTGAGAATCTTGATACATTTTTTTGGTCTGTACATTAGACAAAAACTAAGAATTAAACACACAACCCTTTATTTATGCAGACACATCACCAAATACAAGGACAATTTGTAATCTACAGATATAACACCTTTTACTTGACTTCTCTATGGAGCGTACGTTAGGTTAGGTCCACACTTCAAAACATGAAAAGTAAAAGTGAAATTAGATCTGTGAAAGTACACCTGGTTACCATGACAAATTCATCTTTCCTGCTTGTATGAATCTACTTTTACCTTACTCAAATACAATAATCACCATCTGCAGTTCGGGCAGTTGAGTCAACTCATCCTCCAAAAACTTTCCGGGAGGACTGCTAATATAACAAGCATAGGCATTTTGAACAACCTAAATCACTTAAATATATTTTCAGAGGACAATGGTAAGATATTTGTGTAAAGTGGGAGGTTCCACAGCACAATACAGGAATTGAATACCTATTCCAGCAACATAGTTCTGTGTTGTTTTTTATGTTATTAAAAGGTTTCACAAACAAATAAACACTTCCTGCTCATCAATTTTTTTGGGCCTATGACCCTTCTGTATATACTATTGTTTACTGCAAATAAAAGAAATAACTACTGAGAGCTTCTGGTAACATCACAGTAAAGATTGGCAAGGTGCCCGTTTCAAGTGGAATGAATGTTTGGAGAATGTGAGTCAGAAAATGCTTCTTTTTTTTTTAAACTCAGAAAACCCAGTTGTTATTGAGGGATCATGTTAAACGCACAGCATCTACCGCCCTCCAGTGGCTACAAGGAGAAGTGATCTGAAGTTTGGTAGCAGTGACAGACACATCTTTGAGTCCAAGCTGTTGTGCAACCCCATTTCCCTCAAGTATTTAAGGCAATATTCACAGAGGTGTAGAAGATCAGTGTAGATCCCTGTCCTCATGGCACTTCATCCAGTGTAGATCCCTGTCCTCGCGGCACTTCATCCAGTGTAGATCCCTGTCCTC
>JACXGK010011104.1:0-16663 GCA_016801125.1 Novumbra hubbsi
CCCCCCCCCCACCTCTCCCTCAGGAGGTTATCATTGGTTCCTGAGCCGGGAATATTTCACCATAAGGAAGTGCCCCGTTTATGCTCAGGATTAGGTGTCTCCCCCACTGAGATGGATGAACCTGTCTCTGTACACATGTACACACACATGTATGTGTGCATATATAGAGAGCACATCCCTCTGCACGTCGGTTTCTGTAAGTCTGTTTCTCCCAATCTGCCATCCCACCTGCCTTTCTGTGGGTCTGTCTGGTCCAATGTGTCCGTCCGTGTCTGTCCGATATAATGTATGAACTACAGGGTTGTCTATAAGCTGCTTAGGAATAGGGTGTGTGCATATGTAGATGTGTATGTATGCGTGTGCTTGTATGTGTGTGTGTGTGTGTGTGTATTGTTGATTCTCAATGTTGCCATATAGTTGTAATCTGCATCGCCGTGTTAAAGTGTCTGTCTGGCCGTGTGGGTGCGTGTGTGTGGGTGTATATTTAAGTTCGCTCCCTTGTGTGTTTCTCAGATTCTCTTGTGATACATAGAGTTGTAGTAATCTGCCTGTGGCGGCACACCGTCTGGCTGTCTGGGTGTGTGCGGTGGTGTGTGTGTGGGTGTGGGTGTGTGCACTCCCTCGTGTGTGTCTCATATTCTCTTGTGATACACTGAGTAGTAGTAATCTGCCTTGCGGTGGTACGCTGTCTTTTTAGCAGTGTGTGTGTGTGTGTGTGTGTGTGTGTGCTTATGTGGTAGTGCCAGCATTGCTCTTTTACTGTTGCAAGGCCAGAGTGACTAAGCGTTTGCACCTGTCATTTTCAAAGGGGAAATGGAAACATTAATGGTCCCGTTTAAAGATGCTGTCTGCAGTTCTCGGCGCTCCCTGCCAATAATGTAACGAATGTGACGATTTGTGCCGCATGTCATCAAACCCACTTGCTTTCAAACTTTTACAATTCTTGGCTAATTGAGTGTGTGAGTGTTATATTAGTTATTCCACTTGTAGATGATGCACAAACAACATGTAAAAACATCCAGCCGAAATGGGCGGTTGAAAGAAATATTTTGTTAATTGAAGAAGTCCCAGACTTCATACTTAATCCATGAAACGGTCCTGTTTGACTTCCACTTTCCTTTAAGACATTGAGGCTCCTGAAGCCTGTCCAGTACGTGGAACGTGTTGTTATGTGTCATGCCTGCGTGTGTGTGTGCATTTCGGTTTGTGTGTGTGAGAAAGAGTGATGTAAACAGGGCGTCTTTTGGTTAGTACGACTCTTTCATTTTTTTTTACTTCCTGCCAATCCCTAGTGTTTCTTGTAACAGGAAGTCTGGAGCGCCACATTTCCTGTAACATTAAGTTCCGCTTCCTTTCCTTTGCCTTTTTATGTTCACTTCATTGTGCTGCCTGCTTCCTCTTTTTTCCATCGTTTTCATGGCTCAGTTCGCCGTTGATGAGGGCCTGCCAAAACACACACACACCTTAGGGTTTGCTTGCAGGGTGGATATCCAGTATGAGTCACGCAGTGAAAGAGCAGAATTATGGGGACTTGGAGAGGTCAACTAGACCCCCTGAGCTATACATTTGCCTTTCATTCCCCTGCCCAATCTCTCTCTCTCTCTCTCTCTCACTCTCTTCTGCTTCGCTCTAAATCTCTTTTCTCTCATTTGCTCTCAATCCTTTTCTTCCTCCATCCCTCTCTCTCGCTGACATCCATTCATAGTGTACAACACATGAACAGCCTGGGCTGGGGGGTTGGGGGTAAGGGGGTTTGACCCCCGACTCTCCTTCCCTCCGGTACTATAGGAGACTGTAAATCTGCACACACACACACACATGCCCCATTGCTCCAGCTTAGTGTATCACAGGCTCGGGTCTTCCCCTGAAAAACACACACTCCTGCCCCGTGCCCCAGCTGTACCAGGACAGATTACACATGCAGCAGATTACACTAACAGGCCTAAACACCAGATGTGTTTTGTCTGCAGTCTACAACATACACACAACATACACACGATCACACCCCGTGCACAACATACGGATTCACTCAAAATCAACATATAGACAAACATCACAAACACGAATCCAAATCATAATGTATAATAATCATTAATCACTCAAATCGCACGATGGGTCTCGATGAATTTAATGCATGAAAGATCAAAATCTTTCCTGTACATTGCGTAATTCATTGAGAACCAGCTGACGCGACAACCGTCAAAAGAAGCCTAAATCACCAACCGGTTGAGGGCTGGATTCAAACTCACACCGACAGTGAAAGGAAACAATTGAATCACTAGTGGTTCCAACTTGTGTGAATCTCAGCACGGCCACTCGGAACGTGAGGTGGTCGTGTGCGTGGCCCCCCCGTGCCTGTATGCACTCGACAACATCTGGGCACACTCCTGATAATGGGACCTGGGTCAGGGCATCGGTGAGCTCCTGGACCGTCTGTGGTGTTACTTGGTGGCGTCGGATGCACTGGTACATGACGTCCCAGATGTTCTCAATTGAATTCAGGTCTAAGTGACGTGAGGACCAGTCCAATGGCATCAATGCCTTTCGTCATCCAGGAGCTGCCTGCACACTCGGGCCACGTGAGGCAGGGCATTGTCCTGCGTAAGTTCTGATGATGAGCCTGAGGATTTCATTCAGGTGCCTAACAGCAGTCAGGGTACCGCTGCCTAGCAGGTGGAGTTCTGTGCGACCCTCCAAGGATATGCCTCCCCAGACCGTCACTGAACCACCGCCTAATGAGTCATGCTGGATGATGTTGCTAACAGCAAAACGTTCACCATGGGGGTCTCCAGACTCGTTCACGTCTGTCACATGTTCTCAGTGGGAACCTGCTCTCATCTGTGTAGAGAACGGGGACGCCAATGGCTCACCTGACAAGTCGGGTGTCCTCTGACGAATGCCAATCGAGCTGCACGGTGTGAGCACAGGTCCCATTACAGGACGTTGGGCCTTTATGCCTCCCCACAGAGTCTGTTTTCTGACAGTTTTGTCATGCTCTTGAAACTGCACTGGGAGAGCCAGCAAATCTTCTTGCGATGGCACGTATGGAAGTTCTATCCTGGAGGAGCTGGACTACCTGTGTTAATTCAATGCGCTGCAAGTACTGCCTCATGCTACAAGTAGTGACAAGGCCACCAGCAAAATGCAAAACCTGAGAACCATTCCCTTTTTGGAGGTTGTATGGCTGTTGCCTCTCCAGTGCACCTGTTGTCACTTTTATTTGCACCAAAACAGGTGACATTGATTCCAAATTGCTTACGCTTCCTGACTGGACAAATTGATAGACCTGAAGTCTAAATGACTTGGTGTTTTACTCTGATGATTACACGTTCCCTTAATGGTTTGAGTGGTATATGTATATACACTACTCAATACTGTATTCACAACATACAAACAAATTCATGTCATTACATTTGAATAGCATTGTTGCAGCCGGCTGTCTGGCTTTGTGTGGATGCCGATTGCTGGTCTGTTTTGGCCGCAGAGGATCAAAACACTCTGCTTGCTGGAGATTGAAACGGAACTGTCTTTTTCTACTCCCCTGACTGCCCCTGTCTGTCTGTCACCCACTCCCCACCTCTTGTCCCCCCACCTCCCTGTCTCTCTCAGGGGGTGCGCGGGGGGAGGGGGTGAGAGCGGTGGATGTGCTGACCGTTCTGAGAGAGAAAGTGGCCTTCGTCTCAGGTTAGTCACACAACAGCACAGTTCCATTTTGTACCTGTCTCTTCTCCAAGTTCCTTCCGTTCCTTGGGGCTCCATTCCATTCAGATCCTAGTTTTGTTCCCTGGTCCCCTTTCCATTTCTCCTTCCCTTCTTCGACCTAGCCCATCCCCTAGGAGCATTTCCAGACTGTTACCTATATTGTGTTAGTGTCATTCCTCTCTGGAAAACCTTTTGTTCTGTTGCTTTTCGATGATATCACCATCCCAGGAGGAAGGGACAAGAGAGGTGGTCCCATCCTCACCTTCCCGGCGCGAACCAATCACGATCGAGTTAAACAAGAAGACTTGAGCAGACTGGTCACCTACCTGTCCACCATACCCAGGTAACAATATGACTCAGTCTATCACTCTGTCCTGCTTTCCACCATTCCGTGGTTCCTCGGTAACTACCACTCTGTCAATCTGTCTGCCTCTATCCTTCTATTATACCCAGGTAACTTTAGTTTCCAGTCAAACAGTACCCTTCAAAAGTTTGAATACATGAACAACATTCTTCAAAGGCTATTTATCTGGGTGGTAAAATAAATAAAACATTTGTTGTGTCATCCAAATGGCTATTTGTTTTTTTGATATGGCTAGAAGATATGCAATCAAGACATTTGAAGGAACTGGGCAAGTTGAAGATATAAATGGCCAAAAGACATAGGGTTAGAATATGCTTAGCCAGCCCTTCCTTCTGTCCCTCAAGGAGATGACCTTTAAGTACTGCTCATCAGATGCCAATAGCTTTCTGGGTCTTCCACTGCGTTTCCAGCATTGAACTTTCTCAGTTTCTTCTAATGTCTTCATGAAATTTTTTCTTGCCAACTCACGATTCATCATTAACTCTTTGGACAACACAATATATGCTTGTTCCTTTTTATTGTACTGTTTGTATAGTGTTTTTCCAGGCTTAGAAACACTTAACGCCCACATAAATAGCTTTCAACGATGTTCGCAGGTGAACTCCAACATTTTAATGGTGCTGATGGTAATAGTGTCTTTATTAAAAGCCTCTCTATTGTGTCATCCCTGAATCACAACGTGTGAATGTTCTTCCTACTTTGCTTTCATCTCTCAACATATGTTAATTTATATTCCCTCTCTCTCACCCTAACTCTCTCTTTCTCTAACTGACTGTCACTCTCACGGATTAACTTACTCACTGTCACCCTCTCTTTCTCTCTCTCTTTCTCTCCCTCACTCTCTTTCTTTCTCTCTCCAACTTACTCTAACTAACTTACTGCCTTTCACATACTCTCTTTCTCTCACTCTTTCCGACTAACTCATTCTCACTCTCCTTTTCCCTCGGGCCCTATCCCTTTTCCCAACCCTTCTCGGATTCACCACTTGACTCCCTGGATCTATATCGTCTTTTTTCTACTCCCGTCTCAGTGATGATGTGCGCGCCCGAGGCTTCACAGTGGTGGTGGACATGCGCGGCTCCAAATGGGAGAGCGTCAAACCGTTGCTACGGACACTTCAGGAGGGCTTCTCCGCCCACATTCACACGGCCCTTATCATCAAACCAGACACCTTCTGGCAGAAACACAAAACCAACCTGGGCAGTGCCAAACTCAGCTTTGAGGTTTGTTTGTGTCTGTACGCGCGTGTCTATTTGATCGGTGGCTTGCCTCTGTGTGTGGAAGTATAATGTGTCCCCTTTTAAATGTCTATGTCTGTATGCACTGTAGATATCAATCCTCTCTCTCTGTATTTTTTCATGTCCCCCCGTCAGACATGTTTGGTGTCAGTGGAGGGCCTCTCCAAGCTGGTGGACCCGTCACAGCTCACTGCTGACCTGGGCGGCTCTCTGGAGTATGACCACGTGGAATGGACAGAGCTACGGCTGGGCCTGGAGGAGTTCTCCGGGGCCGCAGGACAGCTCCTGGCCCAGCTAGAGCAGCTGGAGGCAGGGCTAGCCCGCATAGGCGAGCCCCAGGGCGTGGATGAGGCCCGCAAGTAAGTTGGATGCAGATGTGTGGGTTTTAGGGGCTTTGTGTGTGGGTTTCTCACTTGTTTCCGTATGTTTAAGCTGTTTTTTTGCTTGTTTGCTCAAACAGGCTACTGGAGGAGCACGGACGTCTGCGCACCACTGTTGCCACGGCTCCCATTGATGCCATCGACCGCGAAGGGCGGAGCTTGCTCCAGCGCATGCGGGTCGGCCCCACTCACAGCGGCGAAGCCCCCGGCGACGGGCCGGGCAGCAACCACGGCTACGGGAGCTGGTTGTCGGGCGGGGCCGACTTCCAAAGCGTCTCTCCGAAGGTCGCCGCCCTGCTGGAGAGGCTGCAGACGGCCAGGACACATCTGCAGCAGAGCTGGGCCGAACGGAAGACGCACCTAGACCAGACCTTACAGCTGCACCTGTACGAGCAGGATGCTACCAAGGTGTGTGTGTGTGAGACTCAGAGGGAGGAGCAACTAGAGATCCGGGTATTAGTGTCCCTGTGGTGGTACAGTTTAGAGCTTCGCTGTGGAGACCATCTGTTGTCTGAACGAACAGCAGTGGTGGAGACAGCAGGTCGGCTGGCGGCCATCCATCTCCCCCCCCCCCTCTCTCTTTTTCTCTCTCTCTCACTGTCTCTGTCTCTCTCTCTTTTCGTCTTTCTTCCTCTTTCCCAAGCTCTTTCTGAATGAATGTGTGTGTACGTGTGTCGATGATGATGATGATGACGCTGTCCTGAATACAGCGCGTGTTGTTGTCATGGGGTACGGCGCAGGGAGTTGCTTGTTCCGGAGGTGGCTGCTCATTTGACCGCCACAGAGAGCAGGCCTCTAATGACAAGCTGAATTGTTTATTCAATTTGTGGGCTTTAATAAAGGACTTTAACTGTGTAACCCGTCGTGTGTTCCAGATGTCTGAGTGGATAGCCCACAGTAAGGAACTGTTTCTGCAGAGCCAGACAGAGGTTGGCCTCAACCACCAGCATGCCCTGGACCTCCAGACCCAACACCAGCACTTCACCATGAACTCTATGGTATGGACATTCATTAACACTAACATAATGAACTTTACGGTATGGACATTCATTAACACTAACACAATTAACTTTACGGGATGGACATTCATTAACACTAACACAATGAACTTTACGGTATGGACATTCATTGACACTACACCATGAACTCTACGGTATGAATATTCATTAACACTAACACAATGACCTTTACGGTATGGACATTCATTGACACTACACCATGAACTCTACGGTATGGACATTCATTAACACTAACAAAATGAACTTTATGGTATGAACATCCATTGACACTACACCATGAACTCTATGGTATGGACATTTTATAACACTACACCATGATTTCTACGGTATGGACATTCATTAACACTGCCACAATGAACTTTACGGTATGGACATTCATTGACACTACACCATGAACTCTACAGTATTTACATTCATTGACCATACTCCATGAACTCTATGGTATGGACATTCTTTAACACTACACCATGAACTCTATGGTATGGACATTCTTTAACACCACACCATGAACTCTACGGTATTTACATTCATTGAAACTACTCCATGAACTTTATGGTATGGACATTTTATAACACTACACCATAAACTCTATGGTATGGACATTCTATAACACTACATCATACATTCTATGGTATAGACATTATATAACACTACACCATAAACTCTATGGTATGGACGTTCATTGACACTACACGTATTAAAAAAAAACACATTTATTTTTTTCCCAGAGCTGTATATAGAGATGGTCCTTTGACCAGTCAATGTTGGATTAATCTCAGAGTAAAACACAATGTATACAATCTTATTTTGACTCATGTTAATTTGACCAATGGTACCTCCTCCAGACCTTATATTAGCACTGACATTTAGCAAGTGAGCAGGGCTGGTTAGATGGTAATATCCCAGAAGGTAAGATCCCAGTGTTGACACCGGAAGGTGGAACTGCTCTGAATGCTGGGGGGCGGCTGAGGGAAGAAAGTACAGTCTGAAGCACATGTTTATTCATGCAGTCGTATTCATGACCTCCCTAGAATCTTGCATTCCAATGAATGGCAGCCTGATTGGTTTTCCCGCAGTGCTGGCCCAGGGGCCAACCGTGGATCCTTGCGTTGCAGCGGTAGTGTCCAGGATAGCTTTGTGTGTTTGGTCGGGTGTGCGTGCCCAACGTAAACACATAGAAATGATGCTAATATGATGGTCTACAGAAAGACAACTGATCAACATGAGTGTGCCGTCGGTGTCAGGAAACAGGTTATTGTTTCAGATGGGCCATTTTATAGCCTAGCGGCTTGGAGGGAGAAGCAGTTCAGGGTCTTGTCGTTTACGGACGCAAGTCTTGACTGCCAAGCCGTAATACAGGGAATAGTCTGTGGCTTGGGTGGTTGGAGACTGAATATTCTTAGGGCATTCCTCTGACACTGCCTGGTTGTTTGAGGAACTTGGCCGTTCGCCCCACACTCCTTCGGTGTGGTTCACTACCGCCACAGTGGATGGTGCTGTTCTCGACCCTTTTTTCCGTGGTCCACAATCACTGGTGGTGACCCCCTCATTTATCTGCAGGCTGTCCCGTTATCGTCAGCGAGCAGGACTGCCACGTTGTGTTGTCAGCGAACGCGATTATGGGGTTGCAGAGTACCTAGTGGGACTGAGCACGCACCTCTGAGGGGCCCCATGTTGAGGTTGAGATTAGAGGATTTGTTGTTGCCTACCCTTACCAACTGGGGACCAGGATCCAGTTAAGATGTGATATGTTCGTCCCCGGGTTCTGATGAGCCGTGAGGTGAGCATGGTGTTGAATGCCGAGGTTTAGTCAGTAAACCGACATTCTCATATGTTCTGATTGGAGTGCCATAGAAATCGCAATATTGAATCTTCTGGGGCTGTACAAAACTGGTCCGTGCTATATAGTATGATGCTGTTCATGTGATCCATTATTAAGCTTAAGCAAATGAGCTAGCGCATCAACTACACTCTCCAGTAGCTGGTGTTGGCCATCATTTATCCAGAATGCAAGGCTACTTGGATAGCTACATGAGACTATTGAGTTAACATGATGTAGCTTGCAATGTAATGCTTTAGCTAGTTGGTTAATGTTACCTAGCTAGCTATTTAACTACAGCTGGATAGTTAATGTTTCACTCAGCTCAATAGATACAAGGCCTGCAGCCTTGCAAATGCTAGCATGTTTAGAGATCTTCCATTAGGCACAGAAAGCACGATTGCATTATCACCTGGATTAGCATAGCTTCTAAAACAGTGGTTCCCAACCCTGGTAATCGGTAACTCCTAACAGCACATGTGTTGTAGCCCTCAACTGAGTGAAGTCCTCATCATTAGATTAGTAGTTGAATTGGGTGTGCTTGGCTGGGGCTAGAAATAAAAATGTGTACTTGATCCCTTTATAGTTTACAAGCCCTGACAGGATTCAGTGTTAGTCCTGTATAGGTCTCGCAAGGCCACACCTTAAATCTTGTCAGGCCTAGCAACAATCTAGGCCTAGTTTACGAGGTCCTGCATTGAGTCATTGCCTGATGCATGGCATGCCCCACATCAGAGTGGGATTTCTTTGGAGTGACCGGATTTGGGTCTTTCTTAAAAGCAAAAGCTCTGACCTTTAGCCCAGTGCAGATGTTGCCTTCTTAAGTTACATTGCAACCAGGAAACCCAGCTGGTCAGCAGAGGTGCTCTCGTGTTTCTAATTTCACCCCCACAGGACTCCATTATATGTTTTTTAATCAATACCAACAATTTGCATCAGGTAGAGGAGTAAACCAGCAGCTTCTTTCATCAATGCACTTATTTATGGAGCACAGTGACGGTTCTGTGTCTTAGCATCCGGTTAATCTGACCACTTTCTCATTAGGCCCATCAGTGGTACATCCTGAGTCGGCAGAAAGCAGGAGCAAAATAGTTAGCAAAAAAATAGTTAGCATCTATTTTAATGCAGGAGTAAACATGGTTAAGTTCACAATGCAATGTTTACAGACACTCTTTAGGCTACTTCACGATAGTGACACTTTGTCCTTTGAGTGAAATGCCTAACCTCGGTTCCCTCCTCAGAATGGTAGCGTAAATGTGGACGGCGTGGTGTCCGTGGCGACACGGCTGTGCGAAGCTGGTCACTACGGGGCGGAGCGGATCGCGAGTGCGTCGTCGCGGCTACAGGAGGACTGGAAGGGGCTAACGTCGGTGCTGGAGGAACGCAGCAAGACACTGTGCTTGTCCACCTGCTTCCACCAGGGTGCAGAACAGGTGTGTGCTTCGCGCGTGTGTGGTTCCTTATCATTGACATCGTTCCGGCTTTTGGACGTCTGTCTGGGAACGACGATCTCAGTATTATGCATTATATTAGTATACTGAGGTAACAACGTTAATTGTTCTGCAGTTTGGAATGAGCTCGACACCTGGAGGTAATGGGTTGCGGCTGTGAATCCTACATGTTTACAACCGTTTTTGGTGAAAATGCATGTGTGTGTATAACGCGATTGTTCACGTGTGTGCATAACAGGTGTTTGTGGTTGTGTTTTTTAGTTCCTGGGCCGCGTGGACAGCTGGTGTGAGGCGTGTGGTGATAACTCATTGCCAGCGGAGATGACGGAGTTGGAGGCGGCAATACTACAACACCAGGCGCTCTTTGAAGAGATAACATCAGCCTACACACAGGTAGCCCCCGAAAACCACACACACAGAAGCACACAGATTTACAGTATATCCGTACGCAAACTATACACATCATCTTTGTCTGTTGGTGTTCATTTATAAACAACGCTGTTCCCGATGAGGTTGAACCACTGCTTAAAATGCAAATAAAAACACAATCCAATGATCATTAAAAAGAGTGGAACAACAAAATGTTCAGTTTTTTATATGAGAAATGTAATTGTTTTTGGAAAAATGCATGCCCCGAAACAATAAAATGTCTCAGTTTTAACATCTGACATGTTGTCTTTGTGCTTTGTATTTTCTATTAAATAGGATTTAAATGATTTGCACATCATTTCACGAGAAGAAAGAGACTGGAAACCTGAGTTGCGTAATTGTGATAAGAAGTGCTGTTTTGTGTTGTTGCCCACACGTGTGATGGTGTGTGTGTGTGTGTGCCTGTGTGTGTGTGTGCCCGTGTGCGTGCCCGTGTGTGTGCCTGTGTGTGTGCCCGTGTGTGTGTCAAACCCCAGGTCAGTGAAAGCGGTAAAGCCCTTTTGGAAGCCCTTCAGGGTCTGGCGGAACTTGATGAGTCAGGGTTACCAGTGGCAACCGCTGACTTTACAGCCGCAACGCATGGAATTATGGGAGTTCTGCACGAGGTCATGCAGGGACATCAGCATGTCGATGGAGCGTGGCAACACCGCAAGCTCCGCCTACACCAGCGTCTGCAGCTGTGTGTTTTCCAGCAGGACGTACGGCAGGTGTGTGCAAACCCCAACCCCCACACCCCCCACCCCCACAGAAACACAGACAGGTTAGTTTTACCCACAAAGTGAGGACCTGCAGTTGTCTACCATTAAAATATGTTTCCCCCTCCCCCAGGAAGGGGAGGGACTTGGTCATTTTAAAAGAGAGGCCGATTCGCTTCGGTCTGGTTCTGATCACATCACTTAACACACATGTTCCCAGAACCTCCACAAGAATTCAAACAATGACCCAAGACTTTAATTCTGGGTTAATCAAGATTACCCCTACCCATTTAAACCTAACCCTTATTGCTAAAACCTGTTCTAACACAAATTCCAAATTTAAGACATAATCTTATTATGCCCTTTTCCTTTGGTCCTCACTACCACGCTAGAGGCTAAACACACAAACGCGTAAAGGAAATATAACCCGTGGGAATGCAGATCGTTGAAGGACGCGTGTTTCCCGCATGTAGGTGCTGGATTGGGTGGAGCAGCATGGCGAGGTGTTTCTCAACAAACACACGGGTGTGGGGAAGAGCCTCCACCGGGCCCGAGCACTGCAGAAACGCCACGACGATTTTCAACAGGTTGCCCAGGTAACAAGGCTAGCCCGGCCTCAAGCCTCTTTATTCCTTGCATACCTCATAAGTCTGCTCTCCTAAAACCACCGCGTATTCGCCCCACCCCTCCCTCCGTCCTGTCTCTCCCTCGTCGTCGTCCCCCTCCAGAACACCTACACCAATGCGGAGAAGCTGCTGGAGGCTGCCGGTCAGCTGGCCCAGTCGGGGGAGTGCGAGGAGGGGGAGATCTACGCCGCGGCGGGGGACCTGGAGCTCCGCATGCAGGCCTTCATCCAGAAAGTAGAGCAGCGGAAGCTCCTGCTGGACCTCGCCGTCTCCTTCTACACACACACCCGAGAGGTACCCCGGGAACACACACATGAGACCGCCCCGGCGTGCCTCTTCGTCCTGACTCTTCTGACGGCGTGTGTGTTTTCCTCCGCCGAGCAGCTGTCGGCGTGGATGGAGGGCCTGCAGAGACAGATGGCGGGGGAGGCGTGTGTGTGTCCGGAGTCGGTGGAGGCGCTACAAGCCCTTATCAGCCAGCAGCAGCAACAACAGGCCAACACACAGGACGCCTCGCTGTCCGTCATCAGGGAGGGAGAGGACCTCATTCTGCAGCTTAGGTACACACACACACAGGACGCCTCGCTGTCCGTCATCAGGGAGGGAGAGGACCTCATATTGCAGCTTAGGTACACACACACACACACAGGACGCCTCGCTGTCCGTCATCAGGGAGGGAGAGGACTTCATACTGCAGCTTAGGTACACACACACACACAGGACGCCTCGCTGTCTGTCGTCAGGGAGGGAGAGAATCTCATACTGCAGCTTAGGTACACACACACACACAGGACGCCTCGCTGTCCGTCATTAGGGAGGGAGAGGACATACTGAGCTGACATAAACACACACACATACTTGAGAGGACCTATTTGGGACCAAAATGGATTTCCATCAAAAACCCTCTAACCCAAACTTTAACCCTAACATTACCCCTAAAAACACCAAAATCTAAACCTAACCTTAACTTTTAAACCTAAAATGTTACACCCAAATGTCACCCTAATTCTAATTCTAAACCTTATTTGTACCGCTTTAACCCCAAGCCTGAAAAATACATGTAGAAAAGTGTGGATAGGCCAAACGTCCTCACATGGATTACTATACTGGATATCTGGTTCTTACAAGTAAAGCATCTACAAATGAACTATCCAAAGTTCTCCTCTGCCCATTATAAGAGAGGGGGTTCTCATCCTAACACTTAGTACAGCACGCACAATCAAAAGCAAGCACATACACACACACGCTAAAATGAATATGCATGCTCATCAGAACACACAAACAGACTCACACACACACACAAACTGCACATTTATTCTCAATACACACATGCCCTCTCTTTTGAATACCCCATATTCTTTGGTATCTCTACTCCAAAATGTTGTGCGAGTTTTTATCTTGTCACCTTGCATATCTGCGCGTGTGTATGCATACATTTGTGTGTGTGTGTGTGTGTGCATATGTTTATTCGTCCATGTATTTACCCTGAGTGTGTGTGTGCATGTGTTTATCCATCCATTGTTTTTACCCGGTGTGTGTGTGTGTGGCAGGCCCCAGGGCAGTTCAGTGGGTCATGTCGAGTCGGTGCTGCAGTCGTTGGAAGAGGCCCAAGCCCAGCTGGAGGAGTTGTTCCACCAGAGGAAGATCAGGCTGGATGTCTACCTTCAACTACGGATACTACAGCAGTGTACTCTGGAGGTAGACGGGGGACAGTGTGTGTCTCTGTGTCTACCACAGAGTGTGTGAGAGTGTTCTCGTGTGTGTGTGAGAGAGGTAGGCACGGAGAGAGATTGTGTAATTGTGTTCATGTTTGTGCCGGAAAATAGCTTAGTGGTTCGATGTTTCAAATCCCTGAGCTGTCAAGGCGAACACGATGTGCACGTGAGCGAGGAACTTAACGGTAACTACTCCTGAAAGTGGCTCTGCTTGGGGGGTTCTGCTAAGTTACCAAAATGCTAATTGCCCCTTGCAGGTGTCCGGCGAGATGGAGGCGTGGAAGCAGGACCTCCAGAAGCAGGACCAGGACTTTACCACAGAAAAGCTAACGCTAGCGCAACAGAGGCTAGTGGAAGCCAACCAAGAGAAGTTAACGTTAGCGCAACCGCGACTAGTGGACGCTAACCCGGAAGGGCTAACATTAGCGCAGCAGCGCATTCACAGGCACATGGAGCGGCGGCTGGCCATGAACAACATGACCTACGAGGTTGTCCAGCAGGGTCACGACCTCCAGCAGTACATCACTGAAGTCCAAGCCTCAGGTGAGACAGAGAGAGGGAGAAAGGGATAGAGAGAGAGAGAGAGAGAGTTAGAAGATTGTATGGTAGAGAGTTGGACAAGAAGAGAGAGCCAAGAAGGGGTAGAGAGAGAAGGGGTAGAGAGAGAAGGGGTAGAGAGAGAAGGGGTAGAGAGAAAAGGGGCAAGTGACAAAACAAAACAATTGTTCTAACTCTGTTTTCCTGTGGAACCCTAAAAAAGAATTCTCAGATAAAAAACGGCATGTAGCAGCCTGTAGCCTGTCAACCCCACTGGGCATTTAGCCAATTAGCAAAGACAATGCATGACAACAGCTAATGGGATTGGTCAAAGTGCCCCTGAGGAGAGTCCAGTCAGAACTGCAGAGAGATACGCCTCACTTCATTAATTCATCCATCCTTCCCATTTATTCATCCCTCACATAAAACGTTTCTCCTCCTTGACTTGAAGAGGCTTTAGGAGAGGGTGAGAGGAAAATGGGGAGAAGGAGGGGCAAAGAGGGAGATGAGAAGAATGTGTGACAGAGGAGGGAGAGAGAGAGAGGAAGAGAGAAAACGAGGGCGAGCGGGGGAATGCAAGACAGAGGAAGGAGAGAAAGATGGGGACACACAGAGAATGATGGGGAGAGGGAAGGGGATTGGGGTTACCATGGAAACTGCTCTCTCAAGCGCACAGCTGGTCCCCATGGAAACGTACATATTGAATTTACCATGGAGACGACCGCTCACAGTCAGACGGTGAGGACAGTTCGGCCCTGAGCCGTCCCACAGACGAACGGATGGGCCGACTGGCACAAACATACACATGCATGCACAATGACCTCACGCCAGCACATGCATTTGCACGTGTACGCATAGTACACACACACACAAGTATGCGCTCGCGTGCACACACACGCCCCTGGTCCTCGGGTAGCCTATTTCAGCGCCTCCTTCTCCAAGCCTCTTGGAGGAGGTCAGAGGAGACCAACGTCCACCCGTCTCCTGTGTGAGATGTGAGGAACCCCTGGTGGATGATTGAGACACATTTATATTGATGGGGATCTCCCTGGATGGCAGCACGCTTAAGCGCCACCTACTGGTGAACGCTGGAACACACATACAGGTATTGGATATTTGTGAGGTTGATGTGTGTGTTCCAGGTATTGAGCTGACTGCTGAAGGGGAGACGGATCTCCCGTCCCAGGTGGAGTCGCTCCAGCAGCTCCTACAGGATAAGCAGAAGGAGCTGCACCTGATAGCAGACCACACACACACACACCTAGAGCAAGGCTTGCAGCTACGCCACCTTCAGACCCAAGTCAAACAGGTGAAGACGCGCACACGGACACACACGGACGCACACACACACACATGGACGCCCACACACACACAGACAGACATGTAAAGCATTTGTACTGTGTGTGTGTTCGGAATCAGGTGCTGGGCTGGATAAGTGAAGGAGAGGTGATGTTGTCTTCTTGTATGGTGAACACCAGCTCACTGTCTGAAGCTGAGCAGCTCCAGAGAGAACATGAGCGCCTCCAGCAGGCAATAGAGGTAACTACACTCGCTGCAAATTAACAAAATACCAATTTTTACCACCCAAACCAGCTTAGTTGACATGCAATTTCCAAAGCCATCGTAAAAACATAAGTATGCCATAAGTCTCATTCCTTTTTTCTGTCTCTCGCTCCCTCTACAACCCCCTCGCTGCCATACGTCTCCCCTGCGACCCCCCTCTTCCCCCCTCCTCCCCCTTCCCGCAGTCTCTGCTCCACGCCGACTCTCTTCAGAGGACCCACCAGGTGGCGCTGGCTCTGCAGCAGCGGGCCGAGCTGCTGGTGAGGACGGGCCACTACGACCCGGAGGCGGTGAGGGCGTGCGCGCAGACGGTGGCGCTGCACTGGCAGACCTTGATGCTGCGGATGGAGGACCGCCTCAAGCTGGTCAACGCCTCGGCGGCCTTCTACCGCACCTCGCAGCAGGTGAGGGTCGCTCTCGCCAACGGTGGCCGGTGTCAGCGGCAAGTTGTACCGTTACACGTCTGTATGACACATTCCAAATTCCCCCTATAATTCTGTATGAGCAATGACCGGCAGTTCTGACACAACGAACGAAATGAAGTGTCTGTGTTTGACCCCAATCTTCCCCTCAGGTGTGTGGTGTGTTGGAGAGCCTGGAGCAGGAGTACCGCCGGGATGAGGACTGGTGTGGAGGGGGGGAATGGCAGGGCAGCCGGGGTCAGCCGGAGCACCTCATCCCCATCATAAACAAACACATGGAACAGAAAGAAGCCTTCCTCAAGGTTGGTGTTCGCTACATTCATTTCCACACCGGCACTTGGCGTAATGGTGAATTGTACGAGGCGTAATGGTGAATTGTACGTGGCGTAATGGTGAATTGTACGAGGCGTAATGGTGAATTGTACGTGGCGTAATGGTGAATTGTACGAGGCGTAATGGTGAATTGTACGTGGCCTAATGGTGAATTGTACGAGGCGTAATGGTGAATTGTACGTGGCGTAATGGTGAATTGTACGAGGCGTAATGGTGAATTGTACGTGGCGTAATGGTGAATTGTACGTGGCGTAATGGTGAATTGTACGAGGCGTAATGGTGAATTGTACGAGGCGTAATGGTGAATTGTACGTGGCGTAATGGTGAATTTTACGAGGCGTAATGGTGAATTGTACGTGGCTTAATGGTG
>JACXGK010011105.1:6394-16942 GCA_016801125.1 Novumbra hubbsi
TTAACTCCCATTTCAGTGGATACTCTACACGTTCTTTGTATTTAGTTTTAGTTCTGTTTGCTGTGTTTTTATACAGCACCTTTACTTTTTACGTGTACAGTTCGTGTTAGTTTGTCTCTGTCTGTTTATGGATTAAACTCACCTTTTCTTTATACTAAAATGTCTGCATATGGTTCCGCCGCACTACAACACCGTGACAGTGGTATGTTGTAAATATACCAACCACCCCCATAATGTCTTACTGCTATTATCAACCAGTTCCCCATACATTTTAATTACAAAAGTAATCGATATCAAAGTATATCACAATTCTCAACCAATCGGGATTCAAACCATCCATTTTATAAAAATGAATAATCTAACTAAAATAATACAATACATTGAATAATATGATGTTTCCGAATTACTTTGCCATTTCACTAGAATTATCATCCGCTATTTTAACCAAGTGGGAAAATTCCCCCACGGCGTCACTATGGACTGAAACCACAAATATACACACTTTCCTTTCAGTGTTCCTCAAACAGACCACTGCAAGCAGAACTACACTTCAAATATGGGCTGATTTGTTTTTGTGATACTTTGTTAGATATTCCCATTACTCTCACTGGAGTCATCTTTGTGCGGAGATCTTGATGTCACGTTATTATTGTTATGATATGGAGAGTGGTCTTTGCACACAGAAACAATCATGACACACTTCTCACACTCTATCTCCAGGTGGCAGCATCAGCCAAGTCAGGGGCTCTGTCAGGAAGCCCATACAGAAGCCTTAAAAACATACTGATCTGTCATAGTAAAGAGGTCCCTGGGCTCGGGTATGTTTTCTCTCTTGAGAATTTCAAAACAACACAGTCCTCTGACACCAGAGATTAGTATCAGGTGAGATATTAGTTTGTGGCCCTCTATTGTCTAAGTTTCCAGGAAGATCTCTCCATTCAGAAGAATTTATTCCAGAAATGTTCTATAAAAATGTATTATCAGTTAAATCCTGAGTTCCTGACAGAAGCCCCTTGTCAACTATCACCGTTTTCAAATACAATTTCTTACATTCAACTTGAATTATCTTGGATACCATGTTGACAACTCAAACCTCCAAAATGTGAACAACAAATATGGTACTTACGTTTGGGTTCAATTGTCACAAAATCCATCAGAGGGTGGAAGGCTGGATTACGAACAATGCATTTTAATTTGGCCTTCCTCTTGTGGGACATAATATGGATGATATCCATGGAGGAATATGTGTCTTTCTCCTTCAAATAATGGGGCTGAAACTGAGCTTCATAGCAAGAGAGGGGTTTAATTAACTTCTGATTAAATATTTAAAAATATCACGTGTAACAGAGAGTCATCAACAATATGCTCCATCCTTAATAAGTGACCTACGCTGCCATTTACAGGAAAAATACAGAGCTTTCACTTCCCTTTATTTTAGATGATATAAAGTACGATGTTTGGGTCATTTAGTTTCATGGGAAACATTTTGAGGCCTTTCCATTGATTTTATTTTAGAACATCCTTATTCTCCTATGTATTTTCCGATAATCGTTTTACTTGTTCACACAATACAGTTTTTTTGTAATTATTAAACAGACATTTTGAATACTGCAGTGATTTGCTAGCATGAAAGTCCAGCACTCAAACTGATCCGTTTAAACCAGTCTCTCTAAACAAACCTCCTGCTTTAACCTTTACATCAGCCATTATACTGACAGACGGTCAGTTAACTGATTACTCAGCTAGGCCTACAACATTAGAATTTACAAGTGTAATATGTTTGTGATTTTGGCTTCATTAAAGAGGAGCATGTAGAATAAAGTTCACTTACCATCAATTTCTATCCCACTCCCCACCATCCATGAGAGTCTGGGTGGATGGCTGTTAGCCGATGCAGAACATTTGACAACAGTTTTTCCATTGTGTTCTGTAACCTCCAGCTTTGGTTTACCTTTAACAGGAAAAAAAAGCGATGTTATGATTTATAGATTCAGCTTAATTAGCTGATGTGTAAGAATGAGGCAACATCCACATTCTACACAGTAGAACAGCCAATGAGCAGGCCTGCGTGCTTTCTTAATCCCCATTTAAGGAACGGAGGATGACATCATTAAGTGATACTTACCCAACACTGTCACTTTAAAAATTTTCTTCACAGGCTTGTGATTGTAATGTAAACATGTGTAGAGGCCTCCATCTTTAAAGGTGATATCGGACACACTGATTGAAAAATCGGTCTCAGACAGGTTGATTATCTTGTAGCGTTTGTCCCTCAGGGCTGTTAGTGTAGATGAGGGAATGACAAGGCATGTCAGGAGATGACTTAAATGCTACTTACATACAATCTGAGTGGGAATAGTAACCAAAGTATCTCTATATAATACAACTAGTATCATTCTAGCCATATAGCTGTCTACTTGAATAAACAGCCACCCAACTGATTGGGTCCTGTATTGCTCATTTAGTAGGCCTACAATCAACTTTCAAATGGAGATTTGGCTTTGTGTTAGTAGATGCATCACATGTCTACAGGTGGCACTGTGTTCCTCACCCTTCTGGTCATTAAAAAACATCACATGTCCATTAGGGTTCCTCCATTCCACGCTGCTTCTGGTCGCGTTTCTTATGCGACACGTCATGGTTAGCGTCATACCCTCCATCAATGTCCATTGTGACACTGCTACAGACCCTGCGATGGGTGACATCAAAGCGGAGATTCAGATAAGAGAGGATAATAGAAGAATCACGTATGGAGCCTGATTTTAAGGTCACCCAACATCTTGACAGCACTTTTCACTGCCTCTACACCGCACGCACACCTACAGATCAGGCAGTCACTTTTCACACATTCTTCTGTGCTGCAACTTAGACAGGAAATCAAATGTAGTGTGGCCACTCACTGTTCAAATGAGGGGTGGGAAATAGAAACAAAGGTCTTGTGGTTTTCCTCACGCTGTGTGTCATGTGTTGCTTTTTCGTATGCTGCTGCTTTGATAACTACTGCTAAGGCCTACTGAATGGAAACATGAACTGTGGGGGCATGAACCAGTGGTGTTGGTGGGCTTAAAGCATTGTGAAAAGTAACAGTTTATATAAATGTTGTGGTTTAGCAGACTCTCACATTCTTATAAGGTCATGTTGCAAATAGCACAGACTGAAACCAAGTCCATTCCATGGGGGTGGTCTACGGGGGTATATGGAATTACCATAGAGTACAATTAACCACTGAATTTTGGAACTGTGAGAAACGATTTGATAGAGGGGGAGTTATGACAATAAAACTGGTAGAGGATGTATTGCTGTGAACTCTTTTTCACAATATCTAATATTTTGACTAACCTGTGGTCATTTTGAACACCATATCGTATAACAATTAAACAGGTAGACAGTTTTTATTTGATACAATCTTCAGAGAGTTCCAACAAACTGCCAGAGAAACCATAAGATGGTAATCAGTAGGATTGTCTACTAGCTTTGTATACTAGGTCTAGCTTTAAAGTTACGCCACTGTAGTCAACATTGGGTTGTTGTCTTTCTCTGTATTGTCTCATTATACAGTATATATTATTGGCTAGGCTGCAAATCTACCAACATCATCTTTCCAATTTAAGGTCATTTTTATAACAGCAAGGTTACTATATGACAAAATCAAGGGTCCAATCACTCATTTAGTAATTCATCTCGACTTACTGTAAAACAAATTGCCTCCACAATGTAATGCATTATAGCACAAGTGTTATTGAAAGAAATCATTTCTATTTGACCAGGCACACTGACATTAAGAAAGAATGAGGAACGGAATGCAATATCAAAGTATATAATTAACAAAAACGAATTAGGCAAACATTAGTTTGTGATATCTTATAACAGAGACACGTAATGTAAATGCAATTTCAAAGTTGTGATCTATACAATCGGCAATGTAACTTGGTATATCTGCATTGTATACATGAGAAGTAGCCTACTCACCCCGTACAAACAAGACTAGGAAACAAAGCTGCAGCTTTAGTGCCATGTCGACTCTGTCAGACTCAGATGTGAACTTTCACAGATACTTCCTCTCTTCTTTGCCTTTATATGACAGACTACTGCAAGGGGCCTTCCGTGACATCACAGAAAATGTTTTGGGTTTTCCACACACCATAATATATATATATAAATAATATATATACAACACACGACCCTGCATCCTAAGTCAAACAATCAACAATGACCTGGGGGCATCCGTAAAAAACATGTAGTTTGTAAAACTGGGAATTAGTCATTAAAATGTGGAGAATCCCCAACAAAATGACCACTTTGAGATATCATTGAAATCAGATTCTGCCTGCTAAAGAAAGAGCCGCCTAATCCGATTTGATCTCCCTTGAGGGACAAGACAGGTTGGTGCTCTAATTAAGATCATCTCCCATTTTAGAGCCCGCCAGGCAAATTTATATCTCGGGATTAAAGCCAAGATTTTAAGAAAAACTGAAGTCAAGGTGATTCATACCATATAGTGTTTGTCCATAGAATTAGTCTTTGCCTCTTTTGATTTGCTGATAGAAACCAATGACTTCATGAGAAATAACTTCCCAGATAGCTACAGATTAGAGGGCAAAGCCTTATTCATTTAGAAATATCTTAGTTCTAAACGTCTGACCCACAGAAACTCACAGGGTTGTGCTGCTGATCTGGATCCTGGATCAAGTCTCTGTACACAGCCCAGATGGTTGTGCTGCTGATCTGGATCCTGGATAAAGTCTTTGGACAGAGCCCACACGTTTGTGCTGCTGATCCGGATCCTGGATCAAGTCTCTGGACACAGCCCACACGGTTGTGCTGCTGATCCGGATCCTGGATCAAGTCTCTGGACACAGCCCACACGGTTGTGCTGCTGATCCGGATCCTGGATCATGACTCTGTACACAGCCCACACGGTTGTGCTGCTGATCTGGATCCTGGATCAAGTCTCTGTACACAGCCCACACGGTTGTGCTGCTGATCTGGATCCTGGATCAAGTCTCTGGACACAGCCCACACGGTTGTGCTGCTGATCTGGATCCTGGATCAAGTCTCTGGACACAGCCCCCATGGTTGTGCTGCTGATCTGGATCCTGGATCAAGTCTCTGGACACAGCCCGCATGGTTGTGCTGCTGATCTGGATCCTGGATCAAGTCTCTGGACACAGCCCGCATGGCTGTGCTGCTAAAAATCATCCTGGATCAAGACTTTGTACACAGCCCACATAGTTGTGTGGCTGATCTGGATCCTGGATCAAGACCATGGACAAAGCCCAACTTTATTCACAGACCCGCTGGACAAAAATATGGATGCAACCCATAAAAGTGGAACTTGAGAATGGTTGTAGTTCACTTGTTTTTGGTCACACATGTTTGTTTCTTCCTTTTTTGGTGTGTATTTTCATATATTAAAAAAACAAATAGCAGAAGTTCTCATATTATACAATAAGAAAATATAAATTTTGAATGTTATTTGAAATAAAACATCATCTGCCTTACAAATTAAAAATAGTTTTAAACATCTGTCACACTTTGCGATAAGGTAATATTTGTCGCAGAGGCATTATAATAAAAAAATTAAGGGATTACAATGAATTATCAGTTTTGGTTTCTAGAAAGTGGATTGTACTGGCATTTAAAAGTTCTATCATTTTATTATCCAATCCTACTGAATTGGATTGCAATGGAGATATGACTGTTTTCAGGTTATTTTAAGCATTTTTAATGAAAAGCCGTTGGTGAGTAATATTAGACGGCTTGAACGCATCCAGAACCGCTGGCTCACTAAAAAGACTTGAATGCCCATCACTTGTATGATCGCTTGCTGAGTGGGAACCAAAAATGAATACCAATACTGCCCTCTACCGCTCAGAAATACTGAAGCGGATCAAAACAGAGAACCTAGAAGTGCAGAATTCAACCCGCAGGTGCGACGAGTTATTGGAAGCTGATTGGTTCACAAGATATCCGGGAAAGGCTACATGAACACTTAACGCCGGCATCTTCTGTTCTTATTCATTGAGTGGCGGAGACAGCGAACAGCTTTTACAGTTTTCCTCCATCACGTCCAGGTAATCAAAGCTAAATATTTTAATACGTTGTGGCCTACATTCATTTCGTTGACATGCAGATTCATGTACTTTAATTTCATAATGATTTATTAGCTATACTTGTCCTGTTTGTGGATTCTTTTAGGATGAAAACATACATTTAATATACATTTGTCGAAGGAGATGGTATTTAATAGTGTCGTATTCACCGTATGTCTATTTTATTAATCGCATAGACTACAGCCTTTAATAGATGCCAGGCGCAGTCTAGAACATCTCATAGCCTACCGGTGAAATGGCCGCAGTTTTAATGTGCTTGGATGCGAAGCCAGCGGAAATGCAGTACTCCACTTTGTCCTTCAGAAGCCCTGTTGGGGGAGGGAGTAAAGCACGTGCCTCCCACTCCCTGAGTGGACAGAGATCATCCCTTATAAATCTCATTTGTGAGTCTTGCCAACCTGGTTGGTGCCAAAACAATATATTTTAAACGGTTCGATTGTATTATGATTAAAAGGCTATGAAATTGTCGGTTCGTTAAGTCTTTCAGGAAAGTATGCATTTGGGGTTATAGAACTGTACCTGCACCGTTATTTGCAGCCGTACCCCATATCATTGGTATGTCCTTGGAAATTCCCTAACGTCATAACGTGTCATTGTCAACCTCGTGCTACACAGCGAATTCCCCAAGTCACTGCGGTAGTCCAACATTTACAGTGTCAGGCGGTCACTGGCAGTACACCCTGTATGCTTAATGCCTTGCATAAGATGGCTGCCTGACCAAAGGGCGTTGGATTGCCTTTGATGTTGAAGGGGAAACGTTTGTGGGGGTGCAATTTACCTGCTTCTAACATTGGGAAAGATCATGTTCATGCCTCTTTCCGACAGCCATGTGCTCTTGATCATGCTGGAAAACCGGGTGTTTCATTCCCACTAGCAACTTAATACAGCCATTGAAGAGGAGTGGGATTACTTTAAATTAACAGCCTGATCAACTTTGCAAAAGAGTTTTCACACTGCATAAGGCCAATGGTGTACATACTTGTTTGTTCACTGCAGTACTTTTAATTTCGGGGTATTTGTGATTAACAGATGCATATGTCTTCCCTGTCATGAAATTCCTAGAATGGCCTGATTTTAAGTAATTTTATTTGACTCATGTAATTA
Organism: Novumbra hubbsi; assembly: GCA_016801125.1. Classification (NCBI taxonomy): domain Eukaryota; kingdom Metazoa; phylum Chordata; class Actinopteri; order Esociformes; family Umbridae; genus Novumbra; species Novumbra hubbsi. The sequence continues at coordinate 13,612 of JACXGK010011105.1, forward strand.
CATTAAGCCATGACATACAAACGTTAACTCTGTAAAGTATTTTAAGTTGTTGCATCTTTTTTATTCACTGTAGTATCTATCTATTCTCACAGCAACTATGTCTAAGGGAACAGCAGTCGGCATCGATCTCGGAACCACTTACTCCTGTGTAGGTGTGTTCCAACATGGCAAGGTTGAAATCATTGCCAATGACCAGGGCAACAGGACCACTCCAAGCTATGTTGCCTTCACAGACTCAGAAAGGCTAATTGGTGATGCCGCCAAGAATCAGGTTGCGATGAACCCCTGCAACACAGTATTTGGTAAGTTAATCTTCTACGAAGTGGGGTGGGTGTCTGGCTAAACCCGGCAATGTATATTCACTGTGGCGCAAAAGATGCCAGTCAATGTCAATTGGTTTGGTATGAACAGAGTTTTTCTATAATTCAATTGTTGTAACTTTGTATATTTCAGATGCTAAGCGTTTGATTGGCAGACGGTTCGAGGACACCGTGGTCCAGTCGGACATGAAGCACTGGCCCTTCAATGTCATCAGTGACAGTGGACGCCCCAAAGTAGAGGTGGAATACAAAGGCGAGACCAAGAGCTTTTACCCTGAGGAAATCTCCTCCATGGTGTTGGTCAAAATGAAGGAGATTGCAGAGGCCTACCTGGGGAAGGTGAGTTTGTAATGGATTGCATTTTAAGATCAGGACGATGCTTGTTATTGGTCTGCATAAAATACAGAATTTGTTTGGATGAGATTGCCTGGGCTTGTTTGGCATTCAGTCTGTACACAGACTGAACGAGTCTTTTGCCACAAAGTGAGTTATTTGGAGATGGCACACTGTGTTTGTGGGAATCAATTTGCGAGCCAGCCATTTTACATGTTTGAATTGATTCTGACTGGTGCCTGTTACTTTTGGATTTGGACTTATTATGCATATTAGTAGATCATTATTAGACTGTTATTGACAAATGCTTGTTTCACCCTTGTTTTTGCAGACCGTATCCAATGCTGTTGTAACAGTGCCAGCTTACTTCAATGACTCTCAGCGGCAGGCAACCAAAGATGCTGGAACAATCTCTGGTCTTAATGTTTTGCGAATCATCAATGAGCCAACTGCTGCAGCTATTGCTTATGGCTTAGACAAAAAGGTAAAACCAGTATAAAAAAAGTACTGAACATATCAAAATATATTTACATTTTAGATCATGAGAACTAGCCACCCTATGCCTTGATGACTACTTTGCAAACTCTTGGTATTCTTGAGGTAGTTACCTGGAATGCTTTTCCAAAAGCTTTATTTACTTCACTCGGGGGTCAACCTCATTCCGGACCATCTCCATTAGGTGAGGTTGGGTGATTGTGGAGGCCAGGTCATCTGAGACTGTACCATCACTCTCTTTGATCAAACAGCCCTTACCCATCCTGAAGATGTTTTGGGTCATTGTCCTGTTAAATTATTGGCCAACTTAACGCAAACCAGATGGGAAGGTGTATTGCTGTGGTAGCAATGCTGGTTGAGTGTGCTTTAAAATCTAAACAAATCACTGACAGTGTGTCACCAGCAAAGCACTCGCACACCATTACACCTCCTCCACTATGCTTTACGTTGGGAACTACACATGCAGAGATCATCCATTCACCCACTTTGTACACCGCTCAAAGAAATTAAGGGAACACTTAATCAGCACAATATAACATCAAGTTTGTTACATTTCAGTGATATCAATTTGTCCACTTAGGAAGCACAATCGATTGTGAATCAGTGTTACCTGTTTTGGTGCAAATGAAAGTATTTTTTTTTTACATTTTCCACAGCATTCTAACTTTTTTGGAAACAGGGTTGTAGTTTATTGAGGTAAAACAACCAATGGCCCAACACCTTTAGTCTACTGTTCCTACATTCCACCATAGGTAGTGTCCTAAAGTTATAATTTTTTTTATAATGCACATATTGCATATTTTCTCCTGTTTTAGGTTGGTGCTGAAAGGAATGTACTCATCTTTGATCTTGGGGGTGGCACTTTTGACGTGTCCATCCTGACCATTGAGGATGGCATCTTTGAAGTCAAGTCCACAGCTGGAGACACCCATCTGGGTGGGGAAGACTTTGACAACCGCATGGTCAACCACTTCATTGCAGAGTTCAAGCGCAAGTACAAGAAAGACATCAGTGACAACAAGAGAGCTGTTCGCCGTCTCCGCACCGCATGTGAGAGGGCAAAGCGCACCCTGTCCTCAAGCACCCAGGCCAGCATCGAGATCGACTCTCTGTACGAGGGCATCGACTTCTACACCTCCATCACCCGGGCTCGCTTTGAGGAACTCAATGCAGATCTTTTCCGTGGCACCCTGGACCCAGTGGAGAAATCTCTCCGTGACGCCAAGATGGACAAGGCCCAGGTCCATGACATCGTCCTGGTCGGAGGCTCCACCCGTATCCCCAAGATCCAGAAACTGCTCCAAGACTTCTTCAACGGCAAAGAGCTTAACAAGAGCATCAACCCAGATGAGGCCGTGGCCTATGGTGCAGGTGGGATGACTAGGAATCTTGTTTTCATTCTGTGGCCAATGAGCTGCTGTAACTTACCTTACCGATGGTGCCGCTGTGATGAAGTTTGTTCCTCCCATTCGTAGTTTCCACCAGAGGTTGAAAGACCAAAGATGGCCCAACACCTTCCTTGGATGTCTGAGCGACAATTGGGTTACTGTTGCGCTACACGTTGTCTTTACTTGTCTAACCTTTCCATTCCCTTTTACAGCTGTTCAGGCAGCCATCCTCTCCGGTGACAAATCTGAGAACGTCCAGGATCTGCTTCTGCTGGATGTCACCCCACTGTCCTTGGGTATTGAGACTGCCGGGGGTGTCATGACTGTTTTGATCAAACGTAACACCACCATTCCAACCAAGCAAACCCAGACATTCACCACCTATTCCGACAACCAGCCTGGGGTGCTCATTCAGGTGAGAGACTGAAATGTCGATTTCAGGGTTACGTTTTCTCCCTCCATGGACCGTGCGCTGTGATGAAGTTTATTCCTTCCATTCGTAGTTTCCACCAGAGGTTGAAAGACCTAAGATGGCCTAAAACCTTCCTTGGATGTCTGAGCGACTATTTTTAGTGCTTATTATTTGAAGACCATGTATGTTTTGCTTATTGTGACTGTCTTTCAGGTGTATGAAGGTGAGAGGGCCATGACCAAGGACAATAACCTTTTGGGCAAGTTTGAGCTGACTGGAATCCCACCGGCACCTCGTGGTGTTCCCCAGATCGAGGTCACCTTTGACATCGATGCTAATGGCATACTTAATGTTTCTGCTGTTGACAAGAGCACAGGGAAGGA
>JACXGK010011106.1:0-16660 GCA_016801125.1 Novumbra hubbsi
TGCTGACGGTGGTGACCAGCATGTGTGCATGGGTGTAGGTGTGGATCCTCCCGCCGAGGGCTGGTAACAGACCACGGGGCAGGCTGCTGACGGTGGTGACCAGCATGTGTGCATGCGTGTAGGTGTGGATCCTCCCGCCGAGGGCTGGTAACAGACCACGGGGCAGGCTGCTGACGGTGGTGACCAGCATGTGTGCATGCGTGTGGGTGTGGTCTCGCGACGGCATCACACCAACATGATGTGGCACTGACCCCACCGCTGCAGTGCAGGTTGTCATGACGTAGTGTTTGCGCAGTTCTTTCCCCTTCTGATTCTTTCCAGTCCAGGGCTCAGAGGTCCTGGGCCGGTGGTGTATAAAAAGGATGGCAGTGTTGATGCGAGGGCTCTGGGGACACAGGCAGCACAAGCTTACTAGGGCCAGTGAGACTAGGAGCCATAACCGCGTGACTTCAGCAAACCAATACACACACATGAATCTAGTAATATCGGGGGGCATCTCAGCAGACACATCTGCTCATCCGTGATCTTTTCGGGGCGGTGTTATTGAAGACCGGACACAGCAACGGGCATAGACTCGTTGCTGGAGGTTGCGCGGTCTGTACTGTGACTTCCCGACAGATTTAACCGCTGTACCCAGAGAGCCTGGCAGTCATGGAGACGGTCCACAGCTACGGGGTTAGCACCACGCAGTACCTCCAGACTCACTACAAGGACACTCAAAGCTGGTTCCTGTTGGTTTCCATGGTAGCCGACCTGCGGAACACCTTCTTTGTGTTTTTCCCTGTGTGGTTTCACCTGCAGGAATCTGTGGGCGTCAAGCTGATCTGGGTGGCTGTTGTAGGAGACTGGCTCAATCTCATCTTAAAATGGTAGTTCAGTACTACTATCCCAAAACGAATCTCACAGGGCAGATGCTTAGCTGTATTGTAACGTCATATCTTTATTTACAAGATTAAGATATGTCACATATTTTTGGGGGTCTTCCTTCTAGTGTGTATTTTGCCAGACAGATTAAAATGTATTGAATAATATATATTAGTGTCTAATATCTACTTAGGATCCTGTTTGGTGAGCGTCCCTACTGGTGGGTTCAAGAGACACCTTACTATGGCAACTCATCAGCACCGCAAATAGAACAGTTCCCTATGACATGTGAGACTGGTCCAGGTACGTGTCTATAGGGTCTCGGCTCTTTGAATACTGCTTTTGGAAAAACCCAAACTTCCTGTTTTTCTTCAGGAATTTCAATGGAGGATTAACAACTGACCTCAATACTATTCACTTAACGCTCTTCTTTAAACATGTTTCCAATACTATACTTTACAACTGCTCTCTTCTCCCAGGAAGTCCTTCAGGCCATGCTATGAGCACTGCTGGGGTTTACTATGCCATGATCTCCTCCCTACTCACCATCCTTGTCCAGGAACATTGGGGTCACATTAAGAATTGGTAACAATTGTCTTGAGGACAAATTCATTGTTGTTTCTCAGAAACCATGTCCTAGACTTAAAGACTGAATTGTAGAAAAGTATCGTCAATGATCCAACTCAGGTGTCTCTTTGTCTGTACGTTAGGTGTGTTCGTGGGATGCTGTGGGCGGTCTTCTGGTGCATGCAGGTCTGTGTATGCCTCTCCATGGTTTTCATCGCTGCCCACTTCCCTCACCAGGTCGTGGCAGGGGTTGCCACAGGTCTGTGCAAAACATTGCCTCCTAGCCACTCTGGCTAGGCCACCCTACCTCATAGGCATTCCTTTCATGTCTGGATTAACATATAATAACAGCTCTCTCTTGAACATTGATAGTCTTGGAGTAACTTCTCCTATAAATGTAGTTAACACTTTTCAGATACATTGCAAACATAACAAGCATGACACTTTGAAGTAGGAGCTAATGTGTTATGCACAACCTACTGAACACGTTCAAAACAAAACCGAAATTGATCATTCATATAAACATCCGTGAGCCTCCTTTCTTAAGCGCTTTCCAACCTCTTATGGTCCTGGTGCTGTTGTGTTCATGCGGGACTTGAGAAACAGAGCATACTGTCCTCGTATTCAGAGCCAGACAATAAAATCATTACACTACGCAGACCAGGGAGTGTTCACCGTCTGTAGACACTAGCAGAGAAGAACGTGCAATAGGAACGTGTGCAGCACGACAGCGTGCCGGAAAGTGGATCGTTGAAATATTTATTTCCAGCGCTAAATACTTTCCACCCGAAGATCTCTCGAAGCCAGATTATCTGCTTTGTTAACAAGCGTAGTGGTTATTAATGTTAATTTCACTTTAACCTGCAACTGCTAGCAACGAAGTAAAATTACTACAACGCTGTCAGATTAACTGGATGCCCTGCCTACAAGAATTAAGTGCGTTTAAGGCTGCAAACAACGTCAGAGCAGTTGAAAACCCACAGAACCAGCTAATTTAAACAAATAACCCTAATTACAGCTAATTTAAACAACGATGGCATTTGCTTATGTATTTTAAGGCAGAGTTAAATACTTTACCTACTTTATTTACAAAATGTATATCCAGGCATTGTATAATTTACTTTTACAGTAAGGGAATGTGTATTTATAATCTAATTCATACATTTTCCACTCATTGTCAGACTTATTATGGTGTCCTTTGTCATTCAAATATATAGAAAGATAGCATTTCTGTCATGCTTAAATGTGCTTTTGTTGAAATTAGAATTACCACTAGAAGCCACATATTTTATGTCATTTATCCCAGGGTACACAGGTACAGAAATCGATTTAGCTATTGGACCATTGTGGTAAATGAATATGGGCACCAGCCATGCTCTTCGTCATTGAAGCATCCCGTGAAGGGGTATTAGTAAAACAAATGATGTCAACCTATCTTATTAGTCATACTGGCTATCATTTACCTTTTGATTTACCAAAATGTACTCCTGGACTTATTTAGACATGTCTTAACAATAGTAATTAATACTTATTCCCATGTTGGAACACAAGTCAATGTGTCAAAACTACAATCTTTAATGCAACCAGCTGTAAAACAAAAAGTGGCCATTCTAAGCCCTACTCGATTTCTGTGATCCTGCTTGGGAACTTGCAAAAGGGAAAAATCGCCAAGCCATGATCACAATCTTGAGGGTTGTCTAAGCAAATGAAATGGTTTCCACAGGCATCCTGGTTGCGGAGGCCATTGACCGGGTTGAGTGGATCCACCGGGCTAGCCTGAGGCGTTACACCTACACCAGCCTGTCCCTGCTGTCCTGTGCTGTGGGCCTCTACCTGCTCCTCTGGGTCCTGGGAGTGGACCTGCTTTGGACCGTGGACAAGGCCCAGCGCTGGTGCCAGCATCCCCAATGGGTTCACGTGGAAACCACACCCTTTGCCAGCCTTCTGCGCAACACCGGCACTTTGTTCGGCATGGGCTTGGGGCTGCACCCGCCGGCATGCGTGAAGGCCAGGAGAGTGAGTCATGGCGCCACCTACAGGCTGGGATGCATGTGCACCACACTGCTGCTTCTCCACCTACTGGACTCGTTCCGGCCACCGGCCCACACCAGGGCCCTGTTCTACCTGTTTTCCTTCTGTAAGAGTGCCACAGTGCCCCTGGCCACTGTAGGCATAGTTCCCTACTGCATCGCCACGGCAACAGGATGGCAGAGGAAAAGGAACCACTGAGTTTGGAACTAAGTGTAATTTTTAACATGTAATGCTCTGAGAAATGAACTGAAGGGACCAACAAATGGACAGTCATGGGAGAACTCAGAAGGTTTGCACCAGATAGAAGTACTTGAAAGTATTGAGGTGGATTTGGTTTGCATCTTGAGGCTGTCGGTACTCAATGGACAATGGCTGATAACATCACACTGCGGTCACTTTGCTTTTACTTGTTTAGTGGTTATACAATATACAGTCTTTTGAGGCCATACCTCCAAATCTCATCACACATTTTTATCATGTGAAAAAGGAAATGTACTTTGTATGCAGATAAATCATTATGGTATGTAGAAATCTGTTTAAAATGTCCCGTTGAACATTATGTGATTAGTAATACCCAATGACATCAATTATCAGTTTTGTAAACCAGAAGGACATTATCGATTAACATTCTCAAGCCCTGATGAGGATTCAGCATTTAGGCAGTAAAACCGAGAAGGATTGTTATGCGGTTTATTTTCTTTAGGCAATACTGTTACACCCCTTGGTGGAGTCATTGGAATGTGGAAGGCAAACGGGGGGTGAGGTTGAATTACATTTAGAAATGTGTAGGAGAGTCTCAGAGAGGTGGGGGAGAGGAAGTGAGTTCCCCTGACACAATTCCTAAAAGTAAACAGGAAACAAAAAGTAGTGTTTTCTCTTGCTTTCGCTCTCTCGTTTTTTGGCTCAGAGTAGTATTAGGAATTCTCTACATTTACACTCCTAGGGGGAAAAATGCTTCTGAGAAATAAAATCTGTACTATTTTTATGTTGGGTTTAATTCTAATTGTAGTCCTTTCTCTGCTTTACAAAAACAAAAAGCTTTACAATTCTCAACATTTCAAAATGCAATACCTGGAAAAACACATTCACAAATTGGGTGTTTTCTGTATAGGTTCCAGTTTGATTGAACTCTTCATTGTATATCGATGGATCTCTAAAAAAACGCTACTTCTATAACTATTTTGACAGTAATATAGCAACAATTGCATTATTGTTGAATCTTAAAGCCATGACAATCGTTGTTTTTCACGGCACATAAACAAGCTATCTATTTATTCACCCATTATGTGACTGTCTCACACACAGTATATTGAACATGTGCTCTAAATAAGCAATGATAATGCTATATTTGTGCATTTACAATCAAACCTCATAGTGTTTGCTATATGATAAATGAATGATGGGTAACCGTGCCAACCCTCACGGTTCGGCAGTTCCCTCCAAACCTATTCTGTCTTTGCACCCCGATGGTGGAACAAACTTCCCCTTGACGCCATGACAGCAGAGACCCTGACAATCTTGCGAAAGCTGAAAACCGTCTGTTGAGTATATTAATTAATTTGTGAATCCCCCACCCCCTGAGAAAAAAGTTAATTTAACTATAGAAGCCAATGTGGGACTATATTTAAATGATAATGGAATTTCAGAAATGTATTAGCATTTTCAATATATGTAAGTGTTATTTGAGACAATATTCTAATGAAAATCCAATAATGCAAATTGCATGTCATATCGGTGTTATATGACAATATTAAAATGTAATAATAACGGTTTGACATTTCATTTTCAAAGTACCCCGCATTACAGTGAACTATACTCAGATTTTAATGCAAATGTAAAATTGTAAATGCAATATATACACTGTAGCCTAATTTTCCATTTGTGCAAGCATTATTAAAATCTCAATTAAAACTAAAATGCCCTTTTTAACTATCTGAAAATGGAAACGAAAACGGCATTTGACATCTAATTTTCAAAGTCTTGAATATGTGCTGTGCAGTGGACAATATTTAAATTAAATAAGATAAACAGCGCTCCCGGTCAAGTGCATTTCCATGTCCAAGTCATCACGTTGTTTTAGGCACAACATATGATAACGAAAATGCAATCCGTTAGACCTCGCATCAAGACGGGTATTCAGCTAACGTGAGTTAGTGCTGCCAGCATAATATCCTGTTTCCAGCAGAATGCTAATCCCTTTCCGAACAGCGGAGGCGTCTGGTCGCTTTAAGAGGTATAACGGCTTTAAACTCAACCTTTGTGAGCCAATCACGGTGATTTTGTGTGGAGTTGGTTCTCAATGTATATGTTACGACACTGCCATCTGGCGGACAATGAACAATAAAACCATCTCAAAACGTTCCGAAACGTGTTGCCTTGCTTGAACATAACAAGGAAGTGTGAGGAAAACGTTGCGCGGTAGCTCCAGTCAACCAAGCAGTTTAATTCGCGAAACATTACCCTGACAAATTTACACCTATTGTTTATGTTTTTGCAAACGAGTGACGTCTTTAAACAAACACTGTTAAAGTACAATATGCCTCGGAGGAAGGTAAGATCTCGCTTTATTCAGCTACGTCTATTTAGCTAACCTACCAGTAAATTACAATTATGTAAATTGTTTAGCTAGCAATCTAACTAGCGCACTTGTTATCATGTTGTAATTGTACTATAGAATGATAAACTAGCTTGGAGCTAATATAGAAACATCATTTGCAATGCATTGATGCGCAACACACGTACATTTCTGTGTAAGATTTAGAATAGCACAAATGCCCTGGCAAGCTGATGCTGGAACGGTAATTCTAGCTTGTTATCCGGTGCGTATGTGCGTGGCTATCTGAGTGATGTGCGTATTTGAAATATTGAAAACGTGCTTTTACAATCGTTTTAGTTAGCAGGTGAACCACTATCTATCACATAAACCATTGTAGAACAAGGGTGTACTAAAAAGTGAGCTACGTTTCAAACGTCTCCGCTTGAGCTTATTGTAGCATGCTCAAAGATGGTTGATTAATGAAGACAGTTCACATGAATCGTTTACTATAGCATTTTGTGGAGTTAATTCCGGACTACATAGAGGGGTAACACCAATACGATAGTAGCTGGGTTCCATTTAAGCAGAAAACGACCAACGAGCGGGATAGGACGTCTTTCTTCTTCGTCCGTCTCTGACCTGATTCTTCAAAACAACAATTTGATTGGATTGATTCAGAAAACGCCTTTTGCCTATTGGTTTAACGCCTTCATGTCCCGCCTGTCTTCACTTGTGATTGGTGACAGTCAGATAGAGGCCTCGTTATTGTTAAAACCGATTTCATCTCGGGTTTATTGTATTTTCATTGACTTTAACAGTCCGGTGGTGTTGTTAATCTGCCTTGCAATTGGTACTCCTTTGCACCTGTGTAAATATATATATTTAAAAGTACCTATGCATTTCATAACTGTGTGTTGGTTGTATGTTTTGGTTGGTATGTTGTGGCGTGGTGAATTGTGGGAAATACATGTTTGCCAGATTTTGCTCCTTCTTGCTCTATCATCTGTTTTTCATTGTGGTGAGACAGACCAGACCCACAGTTACTTGTAAAAACGTGTTTATAGTGATTATTAACGAGGTGCTCAGTCAGTAGAATGATATTAAATAGTCTACATTCTGTTTTGTTTTCGTGTTGAATAGATTACAAATGCCAGTAGTGCTCCGCAGTACAGTTTTCCTCAAACATTGGTATACTAACTGTGCAATAATTTGGGGTAAAGAGATAGTCAACGCCTCAAAAAATAAGCTGGTCAAAATATTTAGTGACTCTCGTGTCGAGATGCAATAAAACTGATAAGTACAGCAGTTAAATCAAGTTGGCAGACATAGCAAAAGTTAGTGTTTTGCGACATGGTATCATTATTGACGTATGAAGCCGGCAAAGCACGTATCACACAAACGAACTGAAGATTTAGAATGAAACTAAATAATCGTCATGTTTATTGTCACTGAAGAAATGCACGACTGACGCTAATTCTGCCATTTCTTGTTTGAAAGAGGAATGCTGGGAGCAGCTCCGACGGCACCGAGGATTCGGACTTTTCTGCTGAACATGATCGTGCAGACAGTACCGAGATCTGCGGGAGAACCCGGAGGAACACGCGACTCACCCGCGCCTCGCTGCGACTCAGTCAAAGTTCACAAGGTATCCTAAGTATGATGTTTTGAGCTAGAGCTCTATTGAGATTGCAGAGGAATGTCTAAAGTTTCTTTAATTGCTTTAGGAATCGGCACCTTAACTAGCTATGCATGCTGTCCTGGGAACCATTTGATTCCTGTCCTATGTACGTGTCCAGGTCACTGTGCTAAATGTCTGATAGTCCAAGTCGGACAATTCAAAGTGAACATGTATATCGCTGTGTATTTTATTCTGTCCATGAATTGATGATTAAGGGCTTATGAGTTAAACAGCCATTGTTAAATAATTTGGGTTCTCAGGTTTGCCTTCCCACCGCAAAGATCTGAAGAGCCCCCTATTTGGTCTGTCAGATGGGATTTGAATTGATGGCATAGATTCCACTTACTTTGTTATTGACAATAAACTGAAAGCATCTGATTTGCCTGTTGAGAAGCCTAGTCCCTTGGTGGTCTTTTTGAGAACTTGTGTTTGTTTTGATGTGTTTGTTTTGGACCCACAAGCCTTCCTCAGGTCAAGAGGTTTTATCTGTTGACAAGACAAAATACGTGTGGCTCCTAAATGACGGCTGATAGCCTGAGATAGCCAAAGACTCCTCTAAAAAAATCAAATATTTTTTTTTAGATTCCAGCCCTGTCCAGAAAAGCCCGCCGACGCTAAGCCCAGCCGAGGCGGTGACCAGCTCTGCCCGGCGAGTGACCCGTAGTCGTAGCCTGCAGCAAGGGCCGCCGGTCACCCCCAAGAAATACCCGCTACGTCAGAGTCGCTCCTCAGGGTCGGACACTGAGCACCACGTGGAGGGTAGGACGCGATGCGTAGTGGACGGGAAAGAAGCCGAACGGTTCATTGTTCACCGTGTTCCCTTTCTGTCCACTCCTTGGCCCCCAACACTCTTTTTCCCTCAACCCAGAACCGGCCAGCCTTTGTGTTACTCTGGACATCGTTTTGTTGTTCTGATTTGGAAGGGACCGTGATGCTGACTCAGTGCTTTTCCACTCTTGTGTTTGTTTGCTCTTCATTTCATGAACCCTCACGATTTTTCACTACTTTATGTTTCCGGCTGGTGGCCCAGTCTTGAGAGGAGCTGTAGCCTGTGCTTGTTGCTACCGTCCCAATTCATTCCTTTTGGTTTGGTGTTTTGTTGCTGGTGCAGTGCGTTAGGGTTAGTTGCCAGGGTTCACCTTGTTCTGATTGGTACCCCTGTATTATTCATCTGAATTTGGCGACAAAAAAAACAACTCCACAGACAACAAAAAAAGCTGTACATTGTGTCGATAAAAGCATCACAATATAATCAACATAAATGCAGTGAGAGTGTGGTTATTGTAGAAACAAGCCAGGTTGTCCAAATATGAACTGAGACCAATGAGCTTAGATTATTTCTTGACACCTTCTTCTCGTTGGCTCCTCTAGACCCGAAGCAAGCGGCCGATCGGGATGAGTCTCCGCCCCGTACTCCCACTGGGAACACCCCCTCCTCAGAATCGGACGTGGACGTCTCCAGCCCCAACATCTCTCTTGACGAGAGCCTTGCCAAGGAGCTGTCCCTCAAAGACTCTGCCAGTGACCTGTCCCACAGGCCCAAGCGCCGCCGCTTTCACGACAGCTACAACTTCAACATGAAGTGTCCCACGCCGGGCTGCAACTCCCTGGGTGAATAGATCCCCTTTTTTCACATCAACTCTTTTATTATGTGTGAGGGCAGGAACCATTTGCCCTGTGCTTAAGGGGCCCTCGACACACACGCGTGCTTTCAAAAGAGTTTAGCAACGTTCCTCTGCATTGGTTTCTCTTGACTCTCTTGCTTGTTGTTTATTTTCAGGCCATTTGACGGGGAAACACGAGAGGCACTTCTCAATATCTGGTTGCCCTCTCTACCACAACCTCTCTGCAGACGAATGCAAGGTAAATCTACAAGACCACGGCAGTTCAGGGGAAGGAGGCAATGGCCTGGGCATTTCAGGGGGTCAGGGTTTTTGTGACTTTCATAATAGAGGATTTGTCTTCACAGACTAGGGCCTCCTCTCGTGACAAACAGGTGGAGGAGCGGATGCTGTCCCACCGGCAGGATGAGAACAGACACTCCACCCGTCACCAGGTACCATGACCCAAGGACCTTCATTTGATTAACCAATCATTTGATCACTACTGTTTTTTTCGGATTTCGGATTGGCCCTTCCTTGCCAAAGTCTGTGCCAAGACAGTTAATGGTGCGGCCATTGGGTTAACCGCTTGGGGGATTTAAAGGCAGTATCATGGCAGATTCATAACATTGCGAGTATCATGCATAATGAGTATCGTGCATAATGGATTAGGCCCCAACGGAGAGACAGATGAGATACAAGGAGAAGGTGTCGGAAATGAGGAAGAAGAGGAACTCTGGTCTGCTTAAAGAGCAGAAAGACCAGCACACGGTGAGTGTGGCCCTCCGGCCTCTAATCCAAACTCCCGGGAAAGAAAAACAACCGTTACATTTTATTGCAGGGAGAAGCAGCTTCTCCTTGTAGCCTACATTGTAATCAAATGCACGAGGTGAACCGATATATTACTAGCAAAATGAAAGTCTGTGACGAGCTCAGTTGACCCCCGTAGCCTCGGCGGCAGATATGTGGAGGGTAAATCATGTGTCGAGTTGAAGAGAGCTGCTGATTGTTCTGAGGTTAAGCCTTTGTTCTTCCCCTCTGATGTCCCAGGAGCACCGGCAGTCCCATGGAAACAACCGAGAGCCCCTCCTGGAGAACATCACAAGTGATTACGACCTGGAGCTCTTTCGAAAAGCCCAGGCACGTGCTTCGGAGGATCTTGTAAGAGAGAGAACTCATCGCCCTTTCTCACATTTTCCTCCTTTCTCTTTTCTTGATCCTGTACTAGGGACTCTCTGGACCGGGTCCAGTCTTCCCCCAGCTCACACCTTTTATGGTGGACAATTTCAGACGGAGAGCACTCTGGGTAATCTGGCTCCCTCCACTGGTGATATCAGCTACAAGACAGGATAATTTAGGGAAACCGTCTTTGCTCTCTTTTGAGCTAGATTGATAGTAGTCAGTATTTTTTTGAAGGGGCTCTCCTTTCAGTCTTCTAAATCAAAGCTCTCTTAATCATCCCACCCAATTTTCAGACCTCCTCCTCCCTCCCTCTAGCACATTTTCTGGTGGCTTCCACGGAGTATAACGGGTTCTCCCCCCCCCCGGTGGCGTCCTGTCCACCCCTTTCCCTCACATCTTTGGTAAAACTTGTCTCTCTCTCTCCCTACTCCTCTTTTCTCCCCCGGGCCTCGGCCTCGTGCAGGAGAAACTAAGGCTACAGGGTCAGGTGCCAGAGGGGAGCAACATGATCAAGACCATTGTGTTCGGTCGCTACGAGCTGGACACCTGGTACCACTCGCCCTACCCCGAGGAGTACGCCCGCCTGGGACGCCTCTACATGTGTGAATTCTGCCTCAAGTATATGAAGAGCCAGACCATCCTGCGCCGGCACATGGTGAGGCCCTGGCTCCTGTTGAATCGTCTTTCTGGCGTTTGTTTCCAGAGCTCCCTATTTGGTGGGGTGTAGATGGTCGAAGAGTGTGATTGTGTATGACGGTCCGTGCTTTCCCTCCCTGACTACAGGCCAAGTGTGTCTGGAAACACCCACCGGGCGATGAGATCTATCGGAAAGGAAACATTTCCGTCTTTGAGGTGGACGGTAAAAAGAACAAGGCGAGCGACGACTGTGGTTCCTCTGAAGGTTTCATCCTGCTTTGAATGCGAAGGAACTTTCTCGTGCTAAGTGCCCGTGTCGTCCACAGATCTACTGCCAAAATCTGTGCCTCCTGGCCAAGCTCTTCCTGGACCACAAGACCTTATACTACGACGTGGAGCCCTTCCTCTTCTACGTCATGACAGAGGCGGACAACACCGGCTGCCATTTGGTCGGTTACTTCTCAAAGGTAAGCAGTGGATTGTGATTATACCTCAACATTTGACTTGTTTTGTTCCTACTCACAACTGCTATGTGCTCCTGTTTAGGAGAAGAACTCGTTTCTGAACTACAATGTCTCCTGTATCCTCACCATGCCACAGTACATGAGGCAGGGCTACGGAAAGATGCTGATTGACTTCAGTGAGTACGCCCACTCTGGTCCTTCTGTGACACAATGTCGGGACCCGGTCTCCCTTCTGACCCCCGGTGTGCTGTCGGCTCTCCCAGGTTACCTCCTGTCTAAGGTGGAGGAGAAGGTGGGGTCCCCGGAGCGGCCCCTCTCAGACCTTGGCCTGATTAGCTACAGGTCCTACTGGAAGGAGGTGCTGCTGCGCTACCTTAACCAATTCCAGGGGAAGGAGATCTCCATCAAGGAGATCAGCCAGGAGACCGCTGTCAACCCCGTGGACATCGTCAGTACCCTGCAGTCTCTCCAGATGCTCAAGTACTGGAAAGGGAAGCACCTGGTCTTAAAGAGACAAGTATGGCTCCTCCTATTTTTACCTTCTTTAAAACACTTCTTTATTGTTGTCTAGGGAGGCCTTCTGATTTAAAGGGGCATCAAGTCAAATTGTTGCATTTTAATATGAGCAAATGTCCACGATGTGTCAGCGGTAGGAGTGGAACGATAGTGTTTCACAAAAGTTACATTTCATGTCAGGCTACTGCTCTCCACTCTGCCTTTTTTCCGTTTAACAAAAGATCTGTGTAGGTTTAAAAAAAAATATATACTTTTTTTTTCTCCATATTGTGTGATAAGAGTACCATCCCTTAAGATGGATGGTAGTTTTAGCGGCCGTCACAGCACTTTGTATTAGGAAGTCTGCTGGCGTTTTTGTATTTTGCATGTGTTTTATTGTTAACATTAGGTGTAGGCAACTTTAATAAAGGCGTAGGTGGGGATGGTTGCATGTTAACCCCAACTAACCCCAGATGGTGTTTATACCCTGATTAAACAAGTGCAGGATCACAATGTCTTTAATGTTATTTCTGAATACCTTAACATGTTTACTAACTCTAAAGTGTTTTCTGGACAATTGGTGTGCTTTGTAGCAAAGTTTCCCCCTTTCCACCACTCCTTATGTTCTCCTGAGGAAAATCCTCCCAGGCTTTTGAACTAACTTTGACCATGTGCTTCTGAGGCTAACATGCTTAAATGCCCTTTAGGACCTAATCGACGACTGGAAAGCCAAGGAGACCAAGCGAGGCAGTAGCAAGACAATCGACCCCACGGCCTTAAAGTGGACCCCCCCTAAAGGGACATAGTCCCCCCTCCAAGTCATGGGTGTGGTTCCTAAGCTTGCTATCCGAATAGTTTGCTTCAAACTTTAGATCAACAGTTGTTTGCAGAGTTATTGAAAGCTATTAGAGACCTAGCCCGGGCAGGTAGTACATTGTGTCAAGGTCAGTGCTGATGGGTGGTTAGCTTCAATCCATAACCTAGCTTTCTTTACACAGAACGCAGAACAGTGTTAACTTAAGGAGTTGGTACATTTCAACAGCTGTCATTCTGTGGAAGGGCTGAGAGAGCGCACCCATGTATCCAGTGTTTCACTTTACCTTTTGGTTTTATTATATTTGCTCTTTTTTATTTTGTTTCTGTTTTTACCTCTGGGTTTAAGCGGTTTAGGCTAGTTACCTTTCTGAGACTTTTATATTTAAACTCCCTGAAAGTGTGATTTAAAAGGATCAGACTGGCGAAAACGTTGGCTGGAGGAGGTTTCCACCATGTTCCTTGACCTGGTCCGGTCCTTCTAGTTCCATGAGTGTGAGAGCACCAGTGGCCCCTTTTTCCAAGGAGGGTCCGTACTGGGATGTACCCCCCCGTCTCTATAATGCCAAATGACATATTTGAGGTCAAGACACGTCAGTATATTTCGGATACGTAGAAAAGAAACCATGAATGGCACACGTTTGGCAAGACAAAGTATATTCAATGACAGTGTGAATGTGTAGGACTGGTTCCCCAGCTGTATAGACAACGTGATTTTAAAGTGTAATTCGAAGGGATTATCTCTAACATGTAACAGGAACAACGAACCGTTGCAGCCAAAACAAAATCCTTGTTATGCTTTGTTGTCAACCCAATCTATGTCCACTGGTGTGTAAGGATGGAAGAATGGACGCGTTCCATGTTGTCACCCATCCGTTTCAGATTGTCAACAAGGTTACTGGCTGCTAGTTTTATTACTTTAGAGACTGATTGATGTGCTTTCTGGCTCCATCCTTGCAGAATCTGCTGAACTGTAGATGTAAAGTGATGTAGTTTCACTGAAACATTAGGCCCTCCTCACAATACTGTATAGATACAACAGGGTAATAGATATGTAAAAAGCACATCTTTATAGTTACACATGAAAGAGCCTTTACAGACGATATTTCAAAAGTTAACTCTTTACCATCGTAAAGGACACATTTTAAGATTCTTGGTGTACAGTTTAGATTTTTGTTTATTAAGTTGTGTTTCTGGATTGTTCTTTTTTCATGTGTGTTTTAAGTATAAACTATTTAATCTGCATTTGTATGTCACAGGGGAGACTAAATTAAAAGGAGTCTAAGATGAGGTAATTATTTAAGGCTGCCAAACAATATAGTAACACTCCTCTCCATATGTATTTAAACTGACACGCTAACGTGTTAAATGCACCGCTTTGGAATGTTTCATATTAGATATTAGGCACCTGTATAGAATATGAACCTTTCGCGATTTAACAACAACAATAGTAATGATAATTTATTCAGCCTATTTAGTGCTTTTTATTAGAAATTATTTCACTTGAGGGGTAAAATGGAAAGGACAGCCCTATATTTGTCTATTACTGTCATCTGAATAAGTATTTTGACAAATTCATAGACATCGGAGATCGCCATTGAGCTTGATTTTTGTAGATCAGGACCAGTCTTAATCTCTGTCTGCAAAACCAGTCCATTGTGTATTGAAGTAATCATCAGGTTATTTCTTCCCCCTACATTGTGCTTGTGGTACCACTAACTCATGGGATGGATTTCTTTTTGGAGGTAACGTTTTCTTTCCAGTGTGGGCTTGAACGACTTTATTCACATTTATATATAAAATATAAAGATTCAATCATTGTTTTCTCCATATAGCATTAAAAATAACAGATACATGTATTGCATTTTGATTTTACTTTGAATAATATTATTTTCCTAACATGAAAACTTTAGTTTTTTTCCACCACATTCCATGAATGACCCAAATAACCTAAAATAAAAGCTGACAGTGTACTGTGGACTCATTACATGTTATTTTAAATCCAAATCTTTATACACATCTCCAGTCTTTATACACATGGAGGTAATGTTGTTTTTAGAGCTCTTCACTACGTTAATTCGGTAGATACAGTTTGTTAATTTTCTCATTATTAATCTAAGAATATTCCATTAGCCGTATTCAAGATGAGATGTTATTCATTTCCGATTATAAACCCTCAATAATTAGGGTGTAATAGTGCCTCTGTTTAAAAAATGCCACTGAAGATCGTAATGTTATTTAAGTTAATCTTTGAATGTTGAATAGGGCCTTGATATATATATATATATATATATGTATGTATTCTCAGATTCGGTGTCTACTACTTTTTGTGTTTGCTAGTTAACTTAGTTAAATAGTTTAGGGTTCATCAAGGGTTGTTTTAATACCAGCATCTTCCCACTGGGCACAAACTGGTTGAATGAGTCATTTGTCAACGCACTGGAGTGTTTCATCCTGTCTGAAACTAACTTGGTTTTGCAAAAAGCAGTCAACCCTTTTTCATAAAATTTTTACCATCGTTGCAAACATTGAAATTAGTGTAAAGCTTTAATGCAAATGATTTTGCTTTTGAAACAACAAGAAATCTTTACCATTATATCCACTATCATCAAAATAAAATGTATGATAAAACCTCAACCAAATATTACCTAGTCAGCATTGATAGAATGTAGTATGTGCAATGGGTTCAGCATGTATATATGATAACTTGGATTGGGATTACACAAGGTTATCTAGCGTTTTAGTGTCTTGGCAGACAATTGTGTTCTTCTCAGATTATACATTTTATTTGTGCCTGAGTAATCACTTATACAATCGGTGAACGTTTCACTTCTTACAAACATTGAATTTCCCCCTTAACTACTGCATGTCATAAATTTTTCTGCAATCTGTTTTTCCTCCCACAAACTTGTCGATTGTCTAGAGGTTTCATCCTTGACCAGCCATGGCATAGAAATCAACTCTAGAATAGCTCGGTTTACCTTAAACCAATATATGTGGTGGAATATGTTCCTTTATCCAAGTGTCATAGAATAGATGTGCTTCACTCCCCACTAAGCTAACAAAAGGGCAGAAGACCATTGTAGCTACTGAACACTGTCAGTATGTAGAGCAGATGATTGCACCAGCTTTTGTACTTGCTTCCTCTCCCAATAAATTAAACTGCAAAATATAAAATATTTATGCTGTGTGCCAGGAGGTCTTTTTTTTCATGTTTTTTTGTCTCTGTCTACGTCCTCTGTTTCCTCAACAAGTTACAGGATACCATGTCTTTTCATTTGAAAATATGTAAAATATTTGAGCATTTATACCATATAGACACGTAGGGGTCCACTGACAAATCATCATTTTATATAAAGCACAAAATTGTGATTGAACATTATTATATTTCAAAATGACAGGCATGTACACATTTTGTATGCACTCAATTCCATCTAATATAGTCTCAACATTGTCTTGATAATTACTTCATTGAACATGACGAGCAGCTTGCATTGCAAAGGGAAGGACAAATGAGTCTGCATACTAATCATCCGTACGCTAAGGCAGGGTATGCCAATAGAACATGGGTCAGCATACTAATCCCCCTAGTAAAGCAGAGTACAGCGGGGGTCAGCATACTAATCCCCATTGTAAAGCAGAGTACAGCGGGGGTCAGCATACTAATCCCCATAGTAAAACAGAGTACAGCGGGGGTCAGCATACTAATCCCCATAGTAAAACAGAGTACAGCGGGGGTCAGCATACTAATCCCCATTGTAAAGCAGAGTACAGCAGGGGTCAGCATACTAAT
>JACXGK010011109.1:0-16654 GCA_016801125.1 Novumbra hubbsi
CACAGAGACACACACTCACACAGACACACAGAGACACACAAACATGCACACTACCGCCTTCACACATTCGTACACAGACACAGACACAGACACACACACAGACACAGACACACAAGCACACACACAGACTCAGACACACACACAGACACAGGCAGACACACAGACACGCACCTCATGAGAAACCAGGCATGGGGAGCAGGGGGGAACACACGAGGATCTGATACTGAGGCGGTCATGAGGATTATGGGAGTGCGTCAGATTATGGAGTGTAAGACACACACTGATGATGATGACGAGGATGGTGAAGGAGAACAGTGTTTAACGCTAACATGTCTGTGTTTACGTCCAACCCCGTCCCTGGAGTCTCAGTCTGTCTGTCTGAATGTGTGTGTGTGTGTGTGTGTGTGTGTGTGGGTGGCAAGATATGTGCACGCATCCCCGTATGGGTGCATTCGTGCAAAAGTTCACGTCCACGAGGGTGTGTGTGTCGGGGGCCAGGGTGAGCAGGGGCGATATTGACGTCTGATATTTAAAGCTCAGCAAACAGACCGACGGAGGTATAGCGTTTCCTCCCCTCCGAAGGCCTATCTCAGCACCGCTCCGCTCCGACCGTTAACATGCTGAGTCCACTGCTTCAGTTATGAGCAGACTGAGGGGAACGTACATACCGCTACTTCCTTCTGCGAGACGCGCGCGATTCACTAGGAAAGCCATTCATTATTACTTCTCTTTTCTAGCACATACTGTTAGTTTAGTCTGACGTCAAATATGGCCCGTTACGTGTAATATTTGATTTGCTCCTTAGTCGTTGGCTTGCTCCACCTGTACACTGCGAGGAGTGAACAACTTGGAGCTTAGCCTTCGGAGGTCAAGCAGGGCTAGGATAATTATCTAGCTAGCACCCAGTCATAGCTGTGAACCACACCCTTGGGTCCTGTTGACTGGGAAGCTAATGTTCTAGTTACAATGGCAACTCCTGTGCCAGCTTGCGCAATTAGCGCATAGCCTCGATGGCTGTAACTTTCCATGTTGTCAGGCTGTCCCCGTCCGAGTCAACATAGTCGGCTAGGCCACGTAACGGTTGTCATCTCACCACCATGAGCCTAAACACCGGAGTGGACTGGTTTGTAACGTCCCTCGCACCACTGATGGCAGGGTAGTTTGGACTTTGTTATGGTACTTTGTGGTTGACATTTTCTAACACAGGAGCATAATCTGTCAACAGAGTTATTAAACCCATGGAAAACAATCTTTTCTCATCTCTGGCTGCGTCTTTCTGAGGATGCGTCAGAGGAGAGACGCAAAATCCGCTCAGTGACTTTGCTCTCCTCGGGCTAAAAGTTGATGATCAGGCACAAAGCAGAGCGGGGTGTCCGATGACCGTCAGGCGATGGTCTCTAGGTACTTCATGCTTTTGTGTAGGTGTCTCCTGTCATGAGAATATCACTGCTCAGAACGACACTTTGACTTTGGCATTCTCTTCTGTCAGCAAGGTCTACTTCCTGCCACGAAAGGAAACACAGGACGTGTCTCTCTTTTTCTACATTTTGTTGTTCACTTTCACTTTTTTTGCTCTCAATACCCCGACTGATCCATTGCTGTCTCTGTCTTTCCATTCATGTCTGTTTCTCCATTTCGTTTGTCCTCCCCTAATTGCATGACCTTGCACTGAGAATTTTGGAGAGCAAGGGACTGTGATGGCCAAAGACAGTAGGGCAGATCAGACCAGACCTTCATCGTGAGGCTGCGGAGATTGATGGAGAAATGACTGGGGAGGCTCGCTGAAGAAGACATGATTAAACTAGCAAACCATAAACTGTGTTTCCGCGGCATTAATGGCAGTACATGTCTGGAATGAAATGAAGGGTGTGGTGAAGTAGTGACGTGAGCGGTCTTTCAAATGCACCAATCAATGGTGCTAAAGGAGTTCTGTGTCCAGGCATGATGGTGCCATAACAGGGGTTATTATCTTATTGGCTCCCACTAATGTGCTGTATGGGAGCAGGCAGGTCCCTGCAGAGCTGACTTCCACAACCCCGCGCAAACCATCACAGCAATTGGGGAACCTGAAACACAGTATGAGTGTGTAATCAGTCGGTAATATTGTATATTCGATTGGAACGTGTTTACTTGCAAAACGCATTAATGGTTGTGGTTTGTTATTTAGGCTGTCAGTTTGTTGCTTAAGGTTTGTCTGTCGGATACTTTCTACTATAGGAATTCATATAATTATTTTTAATGGTTTGACCCTTCTGTCTCACTCCTATGACTCTAGGATCCTAATGGATAGGATCCCCGGTACTTTAAGATATCCATTGTCTGGCTCAGCCCTTTACATAAACACTTAGCCACTCACTTTTAGCACATAACTCTCTATTCATTTACAGCTGCGATATTGATTTGAGACATTTCGCAAGTCTTAAAAAAAGTAGCTTTCTTAGTCATCGAATTAGCCAGGTTATATCAATTATTTCTGCAGTTCAAAATTGTGTGTCTTCTATGCTTTAAAGTGTGCGTTCGCAGTATAATTTAACAGTGTGTGATTTTTGTTTAAAATATTTATTAACAGATTATATTGTATCTTTAGGACATCCATCTGATTGATTTGTATTCTGTTGTTAAGCCCTTATACATTCTGATGATTTAATAGGCTAACTAACTGGCTATGCTAAACAGCTTCTAACTAACTACTTTGGTTAATGGCTGGCAAACTCTTTACCTCTTTCAGCTTTGAAAGTTTGGTTGTACGTGGGAAAATATAGGTTTGATAACTTTGTGTTGATTGCTTATTTTAAAATTAATCTACTGGACTTTTAAATGCGGAATAGAAATAAATGAGATCATTTTAGAGAAAGCAAAGCTTTAGCAATGAACGTGTCTTAATACTGTATAAACATGTTCTGAAGCTCAAACTATGTCAACCTCTGTATTAAAACAACAGACAGATCAAACTTGGTTAAACAGACTCATTCAATGGTATGAAGATGAAACGCTACAGTTCTGAAACAGGTTCAAAGTCAGATTACAAAATAATTGATAGGTTCTTTGTTAGTTTTTTCTGGGCTTCTCTTTCTTCCCCTTCCAAAGTGTATGTTGTTCAGTTCGAAGGTGTGTGTGTGTGTGTGTCATTTGCTGTTTTCTAAAGATGTTGTAGATTTGTGTGGGTTTTGTATGCTTCACAGTATAATTTCAAAGTGTGTGTCGTTTTCGCAGTGTTTGCATTTCAATGGTCATCGTTGTCAGACATATAGGTCATTTCCTCTAAGTCTGCATGAGGTAATCCAAGGTGAAACCTAGTTGAGAAGTAGGGGCTTAACTCAACTCTCTCTCACTCTATCTATTCGTCTCTCTCTTTTTCTCACTCTATTGATCCATCTCTCTCTTTCTCTCACTCTATCTATCCGTCTCTCTCTATCTATCCGTCACAATCTATCTATCCGTCTCTCTTTCTCTCACTAGCTTTATTGCTGTCTTTTTCACTCCATGCAGTCAAGTCAAATGTATTCAGAGGTTATGAGAAAAGTCTAGAAGCCCTCAGTCCCTCCCAGAGTTTTGTTTTCTGCCTCTCACTCTCTCTCTCTCCCCGCCCCCCTCCCCGCTGAGTATGATACCCAGCTCCCTGTAAAAATACATCCATGTGGCTGGGTCGTGGTAACCTGTGGTGTCGCGCTGAAGATCCTGATACACGCTGTGGTAAAGAGGTTTCTTCTGAAGCTGCACAGCGTTGATGTTGATGGCATCGCTGAACGTGCACAACAAGTTCTAGGAAAGGGTTTTCTCTTGAGAGGGTGTGACCCTGGCCGGCCAAGCTAGCTCTGATGATAAGCAACGAAATGGCCCCCCTGGGATTCAAATGAGTCAAATTCCCCTCGTGAACACAATGGTTACAAACATGCACTTCCCGTTTCACTCGTAGTCAGTGGTTCCACCTGTGAACAGTGAGAATGGGAAGTGAGCTGGGGGGAAGTCAAGTGTAACAACTGCTTCCATCCATTGCTTTGATGGTGCTTTAATTATTCACATGATGTGATCATTCTTAATAAACTGTTCAATTGTTTTGGACATGCTTGGGTAGGTTTATTCGATTCTACCCGATCGGTTGTGAAATGTGGTAAATTGCACAAGGGAAATAAACAAAGTATAAGTCACTGCTGTCTTCTTCCAGGAACAAGACAGTTGTCATGGCAGGGAAGAATATTATGTTTAGCCTGGCTTTTCTTTTTCTCTCTTTTTTACTCCCCTTCTCTACCTCTACCTATTTCTCTGTCTCTCTCTCTCTCCCTTGCTTTATTTCTCAATTTCTCTCTCTCTGCAGTCCCTCCCTTTCCCTCCCACACTGCCTCTCTCACTCTCTGGTGTCAGGCAGGCAGGTCGACCTCGCCTTAGCTCCGCCCCTCCCATTCACCTGGCTCTCGGCCCAGAATGTTGCTGCAATTGCGCCCGCTCTCATTGGTCCTTTCGCACACACCGCTTCTGAGAAAGGAAAATGAATGTCCTCCCCTCGACTTCCCCCCGCTTTCATTCTCTCTCTCTCTTCGCCTCCCTCCCTTCCTCTCTCTCTCTCCCTCGTTCTCTTTTAAATAGATTTGCCACGGCTGGTTGTCCAGTGCTCAACTGTAAGTGATATGGGGTTTGATTTGATTTTCCGAGTCAGGCCAGAAACGCTGGTAGTTCTGAAAGGGTGCTTTGTACGTGCTGTGTGTGTGTGTGTGGTATGGCGTGGTTCGTGTGTGTGTGTAGTATGGCGTGGTTTGTGTGTGTGGTATGGTGTGGTCTGTCTGTGTGGCATGGCGTGGTCTGAGTGTGTGTGTGTGTGTGTGCACTGTGTGTGTTTGTATGAGTACAGGAGGGTGAAAGTTGTATTTGTACATGTTTTTTGCATGGCTGACATTTTTACACGTTATCCGTTCCCACTGCTGTATGGATGGGCTACAGAGACAAGGGAATCAGTCAGGAAAAGCAATGTGCTCTGGGGGGTTTCCACTTAAATGGAAATAAAACCTTTTAAATCATTTCTGTGGAAGTGTACTGCATTTAGCTAATCTCCCTCTTCTGTCCCCCAATAGAGGAAGTGCCTTCCCTGACGTCTGCTGCAGCTTCAATTTGCTTCTCGAGCTGAAGCTCTGCCCCTGCCTACCCTGCCTTGCTTGCTGCCACGGTAACGCGAGCACAAGGATACCAACCACACCCCTAGTAACGGCCCACGCCTAAACCCAGCGCCCAAACCTGCAACCTCCGCCACCCTCACATCTCCAGCTCCTGCCCTCAGCCACATCATCACCAGGCTTCCCCAACTCTTTTCCACGTGTCCTAAAGGCTCCTCTCTCCTCCTGGGCTCCGCTCCCGCTGTCAGACCCCTCAGAGTTTGATCACAGATCGCCTCCTAAAAACCTGTTGTCATCAGAAGGATCTGAGGTCTTAAACGTTCCCTCACCTGGACTGTTGCTGTGCGACGAGAAGAGTCATTCCCTCCAAGGATCATTGGCTGCTGAGTTTGTCGCTCACTGCTCGGATGAAGTGAATGTCCCAATAACTCACGCGCATCATTGTCACACTTGCATTTCACCTATCGCCTTAAAACTTTCGCCGGAACCTTTCGGGAAACAAGGAAGAGGAGACTTATCTGGGCTCAAGCCAAAGGACATACACCAACGCACACATCACACTTTAGTACGATTCAGACGGATTACTAATATTAACATTTCTGGGGACTGTTTCTGTCGCCATGGCGCACATGAACATGGCACACATGCGGGACACAAAATGGCTGACCTTGGAGGTGTGCCGGGAGTTCCAGAGAGGCACGTGCTCACGCTCTGACCAGGAGTGTAAGTTCGCCCACCCGGCCAAGAGCTGTCAGATAGAGAACGGACGAGTCATCGCCTGCTTTGACTCCCTCAAGGTAAGATGGAAGGAGATACTATACATTGACTGGCGGACATCATACCAAGAATGATTGTGTGATGTAATGGCAGATCGAAGGCATCAGAGGTTAAGAGGGGTGAACTGTTTTGATTGGTTTACACTAAAAGCAGCCACTGGGGTCCGTCATTCAAACAGACAAGAGCAGAAACATAACGACTTAGAGACATTAACTCCTAGTGCTAAACGTTGTCTTGTATCAACAGGCTTGGAAAATGTTTTCACCAACTGATCACATAATACCTTGCTCGTGTTTGTTTTATCAAGCACTATGTGAACCGATACATCCTCTCAACCAACACACGTATGGTCATAAATGAGTTACTCTAATCTGTACCACCGTTAGGGGTTTCCCACTCTGCTACTGTGAAAACAGCATGATACCATCTGGCTCCTGCATGTGCTCTGCCTGGCAACGCCCACTTCTGGTCATGTGACGGGTATATGTGACGGGGTGTGAGGTAGAGGGGAGAAAGAGAAGAACATGCTGCTGACACTCCTCCTGATTCAGGAAGCCAGACTGACACAGACATCATGTAGGGCCGTGTGTCTGGGTGGAAGTGACGCACTGTTGGAAAGGGGCTCCGTTGCGCCACAGTTCACTCGGTTTGGCAAAACCCAATCGAATTGCAGCTGGAAAAAAACCCAAAACAAACAAACCACAAACTGACATTTTTGCTGCATTAGCTCAACTAGATCTTTGTATTACACGTCTGGATCAGCTCAGCTATGAACTTGTGCATTGTCTGTCTATCTCTGTTTCTATCTCTGTCTCTTTATCTGTATCTCAATCTCTGTCTCTATGTCTGTCTCTATCTCTGTCTTTCTATCTCTGTCTCTATCTCTGTCTTTCTATCTCTGTCTCTTTATCTGTGTCTATGTATGTTTCTTTATTTGTCTCTCTGTCTCCTTATCTGTTTGTCTGTCTCTGTCTCTATGTCTGTCTCTTTATCTGTCTCTCTGTCTCCATCTCTGTCTCTTTATCTGTCTCCATCTCTGTCTCTATGTCTGTTTCTTTATTTATCTCTATCTGTGTCTCTATTTGTGTCTCTATCTCTGTGTCTGTCTCTGTGTCTGTCTGTCTCTATCTCAGTTAAATTCAATAGGCTTTTTATGGCATGAAAGTTAGAACAATGTTGCCAAAACATTTTAAAATTTAATAATAAAAGGATTCATACAATTATTATTAAAATCATTTTAAGAATAGACACATGTCTCTGTCTGATCTCTGTCTCTCTTTCTCGTTCTGTCTGTCTCTGTGTCTGTCTTTATCTTTGTCTCTCTGTGTCTGTCTTTCTGTCTTGTTCTGTTTGTCTCTTTGTGTCTGTCTCTATCTCAGTCTCTCTGCCTTGTTCTGTCTGTCATTCTGTGTCGGTTTCTCTGTGTCTGTCTCTATCTATGTCTCTCTGTTTTGTTCTGTCTTTCTCTTGCTGACTTTGTCTATGTCTATCTCTATCTCTGTTTCTGTGTGTTGGTCTCCAGCTTTCTCTCTCTATCTCTGTCGCTCGGTGTCTGTCTCTATTTCTGTTTCTCTGTTTCTGTCTCTATCTCTGTCTATTTCTGTCTGTCTCTCTGTGTCGGTCTCTGTGTCTGTCTCTATGTGTCTGGCTCTGTGTGTCTGTCTCTCTCTCTTTGTCTTTCTCTCTGTCTGTTTCTCTGTGTCTGTCTCTGTGTGTCTGCCTCTATCTCTCTTCTGAGTCTGTCTCTATCTCTCTTCTGTGTCTGTCTCTATCTCTTTCTGCTGTGGAAGTGCTTAGCATTCTAGCTTTGGGGGTCAGACTGTCTGTAGCACAGGCCTGAGCTGAACCAAAGGGGAGTGGTTGTAGCGTCATGGATGGAGTCATCTCACCACTTCCTGTGCTCCGCCTGGGGGTAGGGCGAGGGGGGCGAGGGGGGCGAGGGGGGCAAGGGGGTGCGGGTGGGGGGAAGGGGGCCAGCGGCATGCTGTAATTTTCCATCTAATTTTAAGTGCCAGCAGAGGCAAACACCTCTCCTTCTCTCTCTCTTTCTCTATCACAGACTTTCTCTGATTTATCTCTGTAGAGACGGGACGACCAACTTCTCCTCTTTGGCCTGATTCACACACACACTCACACACACACACAAAGACACACACACTGACACAATCTCATAAACAAACTCCAGCCCCTGGCATTCTTCTAAGACCAGATCAGAAAAGGAGGGGTTGGGTGTGACACAGAAGCACGTAACACTGTAAGGCGTTAAAACACACCCGTTTTTGTGAGCCCAGAGATGTAGTGCTTTGGTCCCGTTCCACGGGGGCTCGGCGGAGGACTGAGTACGGCTGGGAGTGTGAGCTGATTCTGAGGGCCTGTTTACAGCCAGATGTGGACAGAGGAACATTGTCTGGGCGCTGCTGCTCGGCTGTGCTGTGTGTTTCTTCCTCATTCAGCTCTGTGTGGAATAGTTTCCTCAGAGCTGCGGAGAGGCCTGGATGGGTCAGAGCCTGGCTGTGCTGGACCCGTCAACACTGTTCCACACACACACAACACAAGTGTCCATTTGGCCAGAGGAATCAGAGTGGAGTCAGTGTGTGTGTGTGTGTGTGTTTCGTTGTAACAGACGGGGCTCTGATCCAGTCAGTGACCTGCCTCACCAGTAACTGATACAACTCTCTCCTCAGTCACTAAACAGCCAGGCAGAGCTACACAACCATCCAACTGGTATCTGTGAAAGCTGTGGATGCTGAACAGATGGAGGGAGGGAGGTTGAGAAGGGGGGACAGATTTAAACGTGGTGAGGGGATACGATGTGTTCTTCAGAGAAGGGAGGAGAGAGGATGTTCCCAGTCACAGAATAAATAGATCAGCCATTGTGAAATTGAGAGAGGGATATAGCGTTTTAGAGTTCAACAATCACAAATTCATGTCTTTATAAGACAATTCACTTCAGAAATGTTTGCCTGCCCACTGTGCAAATCAGAGTTACCTTTAGTTGCAAAGGAATTAACATATTGTGTTAGAAATGTGTTAGAAATAATAGTACGACTGTCAAGGTTAATGTGTTAAAACGTGTTATTAATAACAGTAAATCGTAATGCCTCCAATAGATAATGAACTGATCAAGCAACTCAAATAGCTTTTTGCTTGCCGCGAGTAAATGCTAATGTCATGAACTATGTTCAAACTTAAAGAACACTGTGTACAGGAAGTAGGTCTACCTCAACATTGAAAGCAATAAAGAACAATATGTCATTAACATAATGCACTGTTTTTAATCTGAATATTTAAATTAAATGTAGTTTGTTTTATTACATATAAACATAAGCACATTCTAAAATTGCAACTACTACTAAATTAATTGCAATTAATTATTTCAATCATTAGACAGCTCTAGATTATAAAGTTATTTCCTTCTTAAACATTGAATAATTTTTGCTTTTTGAATTTTATTTGGGCTCTTACACCAAGAGTTTGGATTTGAACTTATAAGAAATACTGAGTTTTAGACTCCCTATTTTAGGGTACCAATGTGAAAGTTGGCTTAATATGTTTTTCTGGTTTGTCAATGAAGTTCTGTCTCAATTTCTGCATATGTGAGAGCTGTCAAAGTCTAGTTTTAAACATAGACGTTGTATTTGCCCTTGAAGTACTAGTGTCTGTCAAAATAACTAAAACCTTACAGAAAAAGAATTGTTTAGAACATCATACAAAAGAGGAAACAAAGCTAAGAAAGACCTCTACACTAGATACCCGAAGAACCCTCCGAAAATACTGAAACCCACCGGGTTGTTTTGCAGTATGGGCAGACATTCTGACACACTGCCTTGTGTTTGAATTCCAGGCAGTTTATATTTTTCAGCTGTTTGAGTCAGTTTCCACTGTTAATGAAAACAGTGGAGGAAGAAAAGAATGGATGAGAGGAAAAGAAAAAAATGGATAGTGATGGATGATTACATGCCGGCCACAATACCAGACACACGCTCACTGACCTCTCATCCTATGTTGGCTCATTGTGTCCTACATACAGGCATTGTGATCCTGTTCAACGTGAAGTAGGACAGAGATGGCCTGAAGAGCTACCTAATCCCATTTTGCAAATATAGTTCATTACAATACGTACATTACAACGCACACACTTCTCCTCATGAGAATGGAAATCTTCTTCAGGGTGTATAATTAGCCTAAGTCTCAAATGATCACCACTACAAAGCAGAGCAGGTCACGCCCAACTCTTGTCATTTTCGTCTCAGCCACATAATGTAGAGAGCTACGCTAACCATCTCTGTCCTCTACTCAGCGCTACGCTAACCATCTCTGTCCCCTACTCAGCGCTACGCTAACCATCTCTGTCCTCTACTCAGCGCTATGCTAACCATCTCTGTCCCCTACTCAACGCTACGCTAACCATCTCTGTCCTCTACTCAGCGCTATGCTAACTATCTATGTCCCCTACTCAGCGCTACACTAACCATCTCTGTCCTCTACTCAGCGTTACGCTAACCATCTCTGTCCCCTACTCAGCGCTACGCTAACCATCTCTGTTCTCTGTTCTGCTCCCAGGACACGCCCAGCTCTGGGAATTTGTCAGCATCCCAAATGGCACCTCGTCCTTAACTGGATGTTTAAACATGTATGAGCAGGAATCTTGGTCTTAGTCTGTGTTTCTTGTTGAAATAAAGGCTTAAGAAAATCATCAATCAAAATCATCCAGTGATCTACAATGATATATGCCTGGTAGAGGGGTCTGCCTTTTACATTTCTTTTAAATAGCAGAAATGTTTTGACCGTGACTCTCTATTGGAAGATGGTTTACTCAGATCTAGGGGCATAAATGTTATCCAATGCATAGCAGACTACACATTGAGATGCCTATTAAGTTGTGTTTACTGTTAAGTTAAGGCTGAATTACTTTCTTTACTTTCTTTGAGGGTGTCAACAGATCCCACCCATCAGATACCTTCTGACATGTAACCCTTCACTCAAGTGAAATGGTCCGTTACTAATGGTTGGTATAGCGTGTCCACCTGACGGTTCCTGTGCAGCCGTACGATTGGATAGTTGACGGAGTGCAAATCCTCCCGGCCAGCAAGGAAGACGCTGCGTTCCTGTGTATCGCCAACAAGGAACTTTTAATACGGTTGACTGAGGCATACATACACCATACCGGCACAACAGAGTGAGTTAAGGATCAAGATGACTCCTTTAGAAGGAGAAATCTTAGCTTGCCGTCCTGCAGAGCCCCCAGACAGTTTTATTGGTTTGAGTTGCAGCTTCATTATATTGATGGGAAACTCATTGAATGGTTGGTAACTAGCTAACTAGCAGGATCATATAGTCAGTCCCCACCAGGTTAGTAAAACACACACATACACACACACAGTGCATGTCATAACCCACTGTGTGGCCTTGTGCAGACTACAAGCTGAAAGAGGACATGGTGTTGCTTGTCCTTGGTTGTTTGGTTGGTACGTGAAGAGGAGATAGCTACAGTATGTCATTGTTTTGTAAATATTTACCTCTCCATTAACAGGCTGGACACGTTTGTTTAACTTGCTGTGGACATAATTGTCAGTGGTTGTACTATATGGGGCTTGGAACCCAACTACCTGCAGTAGTACAGTAGGGGACTGGGACCTAACCTCCTGGAATAATACAGGATGTGGCTTGGAACAAAACCTTATGCAGAAATAGAGTAAGTGCTTTGGGACTTAACAAATGTTCCCTCAAAATAAACTGCTACAGATACATTTATGAAAATAAGTGTGATGTATTATTATTAACATTAGCGCCTAGAAAGAATTAGACTGCCCTTCTGCTTATTGTCATTACAGATTCTGTTTGAAAATACAACCCTGCTCCATTAATCATGAACATCTGTTTGACTAAACTCAAAGACAGGTTGAAATGTGGGTCTAGGCTGCATGTCTGGTGCTGTTGTAAGAAGTAGTAACTTATATTAACATTGCTAATCAAAATGTTACCTAGAACTGGACTGATTATTACCTAACTAGCGAAGAATATGGTGCCGCAGATGCAGTTCTGTTATTGTTCTGACCTGCCAATCATTAGGAAAGCCTGCCGGATGACCACATCCTGTAGAATTCCTCAATACCGCCAGGCTCTCTCCCAGATTGAATCTGGCCCGGATAGATGTGTTTTGGTTTGTTGCATTCTAAAGGGGCTAATGTGTGGAAATTGGTCACATCAGAGAAAAACCAGTGGGTTCTTTTTAGTGGAAACTTGGGCGAACCAAGTCTTATGATATGCTTTGCGTTGCGTTTTGCGCGAGCTGGCATTTCTTCCTGGCGACAGTCCTGACGCAGGTGCGCTGCTCGAACATTGGACCCACCAACCACCCACCTTATATTCCACAACTACCTGCACATATGCAGAGACATACATGAATCCAGCATAGAAATACAGACGGAAAGGCAGACGGACGGAGACAGGCAGGCAAGCAAACGGACAGAGTAGACCTTTTGTCGGCAATCTGACACAGCTCTATTTATTGGGAGCCTTTGTGTGTGCCTATGTGCGAGTGCATTTGTGTGTCACTGTGCGTGTGTGTGTGTGTTTGTGTTTGTGTGCGCATATTTTAGTGTGCTTGGTTTAGTGCTTCTGTTTGTGTGTTTCTTTGTGTGAGTGTGTCCTAATCTGAGCCAAGCTTACATTCCTGCTTAACTGAGGGTGGGTAAATAGCTCTCGCTTTTTCTCTCTTACTTTCTTCTCATTTTTGACCTATTTTGGACTGCATTCTTGGGTCTATGGCTTGGGTCTAAGTGTTGGGATAAGTAACAAGAATAAATAGTTAAACAACAGTCTTACCTTTACGCAAGCATGGCTAAGTGTGAGTCAAAATGTTCAACCAATGTCTACAGACATTTAACATCACAGTCTACACTTTGTGATCTATATTCCTCTCTCTTTCTATCTCTCTGTCTAGATCTCTTCCTCTCTCTGTCTTGCTCTTTTCCTCTCTTTCTTCCTCTGCCTTCTCTCTCTTCCTCTCTCTCTACATTTCTCTCTCAAAGTATCTCTCTCAATGTACCTCTTTCTCAATCGCTGTCTCTCCATAAATCACTCTGTAAAACTATTTCTCTCTGCTCTTTCTCTCCAAATCCATCTCTGTATAAATCTCTCTACATTTTTCAAAATGTTGGTCTGTTCGGTGTTGAGATTACTTTCATGGGTGGAAATATCCATCTGCAGACACAAACATACACTCATGAACGTGCACACACACACTCAAACACACACACACACAGACCTGGATTCACCAGTTAAGACATGTGGAGTAAATATTAACATAGTTGCTAGTTGACAGTGTTTCGTCTGAGAGGAAAACAGCATATGACCCTATCGCTGACAAACGTACCCTCTTTTTCTCCCTGATTCTTTAATACTGTCCATACGCAGCTGCTACAGAGCTAGCCAGCCTCATGGCTGTCAATGTTCTATCAGTATAATAAGCCAGATGTGGATACTAAAATCAGAGGATACAGTAGATCAACTGTCTGTATATCTATACTGAAATCCTATTAAACGGTAGCTCTATAGTCTGTATATCTATACTGAAATCAGACTTTACAGTAGCTTTAGTGTCTAAATATCTATACCGAAGTTATACTCTAATGTCTGTAAAGACCATGTTTGTGTATTTGACTGTGAGTTCATGTTTGTGTGCTTTCAGTAATAGAGACATTTGGCGTGTTATTCTGCTCATAATGCAATGGCTGAAGGTTACTTTGTTACTTTGCTATATAGATTATAACACCAAGTAGAAAAGCTAAAATTTCTGTGGAAATTGTATAGTTTGGTTGCAGTCCAACTAGCTGTATCCGGTATCCAGCTGTTTACTGGCATTAAGTTAACATTCTCGGTACTTAGCTGGCCATCTCCTGAATACAAACATAACGATATGTCCCATTAGATAGCTAGCTAGCTACCTATCTTCTGCTTGAAACAGAGTGAATAGCTGGCATAAAGGTAGTAAAATAACTTCAGCTTTTGACGCAGTAAGTCCCATGGTTGAAGTCAGTGTAGCTAGCTAGCATTAATTGCAAACTTCAGAACCTGCAGCCATTTGCTTGACCACATTCAGGGAAGCTTGACTAACGTTAGTTTCTAGCTACCCATCGTTCAGCGTGGCTATGTTTTTGACACGTGAATATTTCCAAAACCTTGCAAAGAAAACCTTGCAACGCAATCGGAAAACGAGGCACATTTTTTGATACCTGTCATGTCTCCGTAGTGCAAGAACTGTAGGAGGATTTAGGGTGGCTATAAATTAACAAATATATATGTGAGATTATAATAGTGGGGGAACCCTACTCTCCCTTCCATCTCCCCCTCTCCTACCCTGTCCATTCTCCCCCTCTCCCCCTCTCTTTAGGGTTTTATGTCATTATCTCCCAGTAACACACAGGGTGTTGTGGTGTTGCTGGTCCATGATTATATGAGAGAGTGTTTGTGTCATTATCTCCCAGTAACGCACATGTTGTTGTGGTGTGGCTGGTCCATGATTAGATGAGAGAGGGTTTGTGTCATTATCTCCCAGTAACACAAAGGGTGTTGTAGTGTATCTGGTCTGTGATTAGATCAGAGAGTGTTTGTGTCATTATCTCCCAGTAACGCACATGGTGTTGTGGTGTTGCGCGACCTTGATTAGATCAGAGAGTGTTTGTGAGGTTGTGATGGGAACAAGAGGATGTCTTTATTCTCAGTGTCAGCCGTCCATGTCCCTTGTCTAAACAGACCCCTTTTATATCTCCACCCATACAGTGAGTGGCACACACACACACAAACATGTGCAAGCATGTCCGCACACACACACACACACAAACCCACCCCCATGTGCAAAGTTATTACCCACAACACTACCAACCCCATACCACCGCATATACAGCCAGCCAGCCATCAGTCAGTAGGCTCATTACCGACCTATTAGACAGGTGAAGAAGGGCTTTGGGGCAGAGATACTCATTCAGCTCATCTCTCTCAACAACTATTCATGCTTTTGCTCCCTGTCAGGCTAGAAGGGGGCCGGGAGAGTGGGGCGGGGCTGGGTCAGTGGGGCGGGGCCTGGGGAGTGGGGCGGAACCGGGGGAGGGGGCGGGGCCAGGGGAGTGGGGCGGAGCCGGGGGAGTGGGGCGGGGCCAGGGGAGTGGGGCGGAGCCGTTGGAGTGGGGCGGGGCCAGGGGAGTGGGGCGGAGCCGTTGGAGTGGGGCGGGGCCAGGGGAGTAGGGCGAAGTGGGGCTGCTCCTTCTGTTGCCCCTGTCTGGACCTGTCTACCCTCTGGCATCTCTCTCAGTCACCTGCACATATTTCCCAGGAGGTTGTATTGGCCCGGTGCAACTGCACCTAACAGCCAGTTTATTAAGTACACCACTCCAAAGTCAGTGGCCGGGGCTGGTAGACAGGCGTGGGGCTTCTGTGATGGTTTCACCGAATGTTACAATGGATTCAACTGAGTATAAGTTTGGTACGGTTGTACCAGACGAGCAAGCCGTAGTGTTTAGGAGGAGGAACACACATCTGGTCAGACCTTGAAGGATGGGCTACTGCTCCAGACATATGCAGTAGGCACTCTCATCAGTTAATCAAGGTGTGGCTCTAGTCACATGATCACACAAACACACCACCACATCTGATGTTGATACAGGATTACGGACGTTTACTGTCAGACTTTGCCAGTTCATACGATTACAGTTAGAGATTAGATTACTGGAATTTGATATTATGATAATAACACAGGATTAACATGACAGCACTGCCAAATTGCAGATTATCCCTTAAACTAGAAGGTGCGTAAACATTGGGCTGTTTTTGATCGGTATTCTTTGCATGTCTTTGGGTTTTGTAGGTAGAGACAATGGGAAGAGATTGAGACCGAGAAACTGTATAATGTATAAGACCGCAAGACCTTTCTCTCAACTTTCCAGCGTTTAATGCTTGAAAGGCTGGTTGCTAAGAAACCATTCCCATGCTTACATAATGTGAACCAGGTTTGTGGTGGTACAGTGTGGAGATCTATCTGACTGGAGAGAATCCCTACAGTAAATCCCACAGGAAAATTTAAAGTACTGTGTTGTGGAGAAATAATATTTTTCTTTTTTGAATGACTTTATTGTGATTCTAAATCAATGCTTTCCACAGTTATTCCCCAGAGGGATACATGTGCAGTACTGTGCATGTCTTAAATGCCCAAAAGTCAAACTAAAGTAATTATTTGGATAGTAAGTGTTTATTGGTAAAAAATATATATATTGATATATTATATTCATGTATTTATATATATGTTCTTATTATGTTTTAATAAAACACTTGCTACCCAAATAAATTGCATTTTCTGTTCAACTTTCAGACGTTTAAGTCGTTTCCCACAATGTGAATTTACTTTACATATAAATATAATATCATAGTAGCTAGTGGAATATGTAACAGTAGACCACAACGTGTCCCAGAGTAACTAGTAGACTATAACATGTCCCAGAGTAACTAGAAGACTACAACCTGTCCCAGAGTAACTACTAGAACACAACCTGTCCCATAGTAACTAGAAGACTACAACCTGTCCCAGAGTAACTAGAAGACTACAACCTGTCCCAGAGTAACTACTAGAACACAACCTGTCCCATAGTAACTAGAAGACTACAACCTGTCCCAGAGTAACTAGAAGACTACAACCTGTCCCAGAGTAACTACTAGAACACAACCTGTCCCATAGTAACTAGAAGACTACAACCTGTCCCAGAGTAACTAGAAGACTA
>JACXGK010011110.1:6485-16783 GCA_016801125.1 Novumbra hubbsi
GGCTGTCTCTCTGTGTCTGTATGGCTGTCTCTCTGTGTCTGTATGGCTGTCTCTCTGTGTCTGTATGGCTGTCTCTCTGTGTCTGTAGGGCTGTGTCTATCAATTAAAATGTATGAAGGGCTTTATTGTCATAGTGAAATACAATAGGTTTTTATTGCCCAAGGAACTGAAAAATTTTAGAATCCTGGTAAAACAACGGGTCCTTTTGGATGTTATTGAACATTGGGGTATTTTGCCCAAACGACAATCGTTTTTCACTGTTTAAATGGATGTTAGAAACTCTCCCCTATCCTATTTGTCTTTGGTAAATAAAACGTTTCCCCCAAAAAAATACTGATTTACGGCAAGGAAGCATTACCATTTGTAATGTTGTGTCTTTTTGGTTTTGTCAGGCTGTGGATGTGATTTGACATGTCAGGTGTTTATTTTGACGTTGTTTTATGTTATTTCTGGAAGCGTAGAAAGCTCAACTCCCAGGTCCGTCATGGCCTTGTGCAAGGTACTCGTGGTGTTGGTATTTAGGCTGAGGTAGGAGTAGTTATTTTTTTGCTGTGAGACAATGTTGTCTAGATCCAGAAACATACATGCTATTTTAGGAAATCAATATTTGTGTCTGTCAGGTCTCTGGTTAGAAATGGTTTGTGCCACAGGAAACTGCTCATTTTGCTAATGCCCTTGCATTGGCAACATTTATTTACAAAGATTTAGAAAGGAGTGGGGCCAAACTGCTTTTGAGAATTGACATTTGCGATTATTTAGAGTTCAAACTTACTGTTTTGACAGATTTCTTTTGAATTTGCATTTAATGATGCTGCAGAGGATTTTTAGTGGTTGCTGTCTAAATGGTCTCTGGGAATTATTCTGCTTTTTGGATTTGTGTGATCAAACCTGAGACTTCAATATTGTTTTGGGTATAATCCAAACTGTAAGATAATGTTAAAGATTAAAAAATTTGATATTTTGTGCTTTTGGAATGTAAATATTATAGTATACCAGAATATATACAGAATAGTAGATTCTACATTTTGTAAATGGTCCTGTTTTAGTTCATATTATTGTTATGGCCTAAGAAGTTGTAGAAATGGTTTATCCATGCATCTTTTTTTGTTTTAGTTTGCTAGCTCGTCGTGATGTTTTCTTTCTTGTTTTCCAGAAGGATTCAATTGATCTTTCACTCGCATTGTGTGGTTTTCTGATATGCTGCTCCTTTTCTTAGCATATTTCTGTCCCTTTCATCTGTTTTCTTTCTGCATCTCTCTGTTTGTCTTTAAATGTTCAACTCGTACTCCACCTAAACTGTTATCAAAACACTGGGTGACCTGACCACAGGTTCAGTGTGCATTGTTGTTGTTGACTGAAAATGAGCAGTTCTTCATTTGCATTACATGGTAGTTCTGATTTTAAGAAGTACAGTAGTGATTTCTAAGGAGAAGAGTTGGAAATGATGTGTCATTACCGTCGAATGATGAAGGGTTCCTAGCGTCCGTCAGCGTTTTCCAGCTATTAAGCACTGCTGTGGTGGTGGTGCTGTCATTTTTCAGTGCAACGAAAATTATTATTATTTTTTTTTTTTTTTTTTTTTTTTACATACGTTTTTATAAAGTTGTATGTCACTACTGGCCTTGGGTTGCCTGCTTTCCAAGTGCTTTGCAATTTAAATGGTGGGGTGGAAACCCCCCATCAGCTTTACAGTCAGATCAGACAAATGTTTGGCTGGAAACCCTCTGTCAGCTTTACAGTCATATCAATCAAATGGTGGGGTGGAAACCCCCCCATCAGCTTTACAGTCATATCAGTCAAATGTTGGGGTGGAAACCCCCCATCAGCTTTACAGTCAAACTTTGGTCAAATGTTGGGGTGGAAACCCTCTGTCAGCTTTACAATCATATCAGTCAAATGTTGGGGTGGAAACCTTCTGTCAGCTTTACAGTCATATCAGTCATTGGGAACTATGCAGCCACTCAGAAAGCCTTTAGCCAATTACTCCTGTTTCATGATACCCTTAAGCATTACAGCTTTAACATCTGAGCTGAAAAACCACCACTGTTGTTGTTTGGGTGGAGTTGAGGGTAATAAACTTCATGTTTCTGTTCTAACCCAACGATGTCACGATGTCAAACATTTCCCCAGACGTAGCCATTCACTGGGTAGCGCAGTCTTTGGCAGCTCACGTGATGTGTTCTGTCTGACTATGCAATGTTTGTTGCAGAGACCCAAGCTTGCTCTGAGCTGCCCAGATCAAGCTAGTTCCAGTCTGCGGTGTGTTCTCTGCAGTATGTTCTGCGGACATGGACCAATGGAAGTGTTTTCTTCGGCAGATGACTGCAGCAGGGGTTGTTGAGACATGGCTAACCTGTTGGTGATAAATCCGACCATCTCCCCTGCTTTTCTTTTACAATACCACCTCTAAACCTGTCTGGCCCTTTGGCTCCCCACAGACTGTCTCCCCCGATTTATTGGCCACTGTCTATATCTCCTGGAGGGGTTAACCACTCACTGTGTGTGTCTCCATTTTTGGGGGAGGAGGATCTTCCAGCAGTCACGGTTGGGCATTTTAAAGTCTCTGTAACGACCTACTGAATGCTAAAGAATGTCATCGTTAGTAGCTGATACTGCCTGAGAAACCTCCAAACAGACTTTCGCAAACCCAATTTTCCAACGATTTGCCTCCCTGAGCTGTGCTTTCATAATGGTGTCAGCGGTGGGATTCTATGGTAATTACAGGCTGTCAAAACATGACGTGAAGTCCACTAGTGGAAGAATGACAAAGAGCGTGAGTGTTTGTGTGAGAGGGCGAGAGATGGAAGGAGAGAGACGCACTACCAGGAGCACATTCCTTGGCACACCGATAGTTGCCATGACGACCATCTGGGTTATTGTACTTCTTCAGCAGGGTGAGACTCTGTAGAGAGATGAAGAGAAGAGAAACACTAGAGCACTTTCGTACACTGCATGTGCTTGTTCCATCCTGGTGTATTACTTCTGTAATCATACCATTATCATTCAGACCCTGTGCCATTTTACAAGATCTGCAAGAAAAGATGAACAACTGTTCTATTTTCTATGTCAAGGCTATGTCACTTGTTAAGTTAGCGTATTTAGGTAACGTATGTATTGAAATGATCAGTTATTCTATGCAGTTTCCTCTACCCGTCTAATCAAATGATATAACCTCTGCGACTGTGTGCGAGTTCTGAAAAGGTCTTGTGTTCGAGCAGTGGCAGTCATACATTCATGAATACAAATACCATATGGGGAATTTTGCAAGGACACCAGAGTTACCTCTGACATAGTATTTATTTTACACGTAACTGACCACAGGACACCATTTATTTTCCCATTTTAAAGACCTCACACTGTACAAGGCAATGTCCCCTTCATTGCCCCGGGTCATTGGGTTTTGATATTTATACCGGAGGGAAATGCACCCCTCGCTAGACCACCAACACAACTTCCAGCACCATCTGTTTTCCCATCACTGGACCATCTAGTATGGACTCTGCTCAGTTTCCAACACATTCCGCGTAGACACGGTGCCTTGGTGAGGTGTGAACTGCTGCCACCACATTTCATGACTCCCGACTGGTTGTGACACTGGATGGCCGTGTTTTGAGCTGTTGGCAGAACTTAGTACTGCATTTGTTTCTAGCTGTGTTCTGGGTTCTGCATGTGTGGTCATTTGTTGATGAGTCACATTGCTGTCTTTGCAACAGCATAGGGGTCAACACATGGAGTAGTCTCCAGTGACACAGATTGATGGTTTGTGGTGGTATATGGCCAGGACTGGTTTGGTGGTTTCTGGTGGTATATGGCCAGGGCTGGTTTGGTGGTTTCTGGTGGTATATGGCCAGGGCTGGTTTGGTGGTATATGGCCAGGTGCTGGTTTGGTAATATATGTCCAGGGGCAAGTTTGGTGGTTTCTGGTGGTATTTGGCCAGGGGCAAATTTGATGGTTTCTGGTGGTATATGGCCAGGGACTGTTTTGATGGTTTCTGGTGGTATATGGCCTGGGCTGGTTTGATGGTTTCTGGTGGTATATGGCCTGGGCTGGTTTAATGGTTTCTGGTGGTATATGGCCTGGGCTGGTTTAATGGTTTCTGGTGGTATATGGCCTGGGCTGGTTTAATGGTTTCTGGTGGTATATGGCCTGGGCTGGTTTAATGGTTTCTGGTGGTATATGGCCTGGGCTGGTTTGATGGTTTCTGGTGGTTTATTGTCAGGTGCTGGTTTGATGGTTTCTGGTGGTTTATTGTCAGGTGCTGGTTTGATGGTTTCTGGTGGTTTATTGTCAGGGGCTGGTTTGATGGTTTCTGGTGGTTTATTGTCAGGTGCTGGTTTGATGGTTTCTGGTGGTTTATTGTCAGGTGCTGGTTTGATGGTTTCTGGTGGTTTATTGTCAGGGGCTGGTTTGATGGTTTCTGGTGGTTTATTGTCAGGGGCTGGTTTGATGGTTCCTGGTGGTATATGGCCAGAAGCTGGTTTGATGGTTTACTCTGCTCTTCTCTCTTTCACCTTATTTCTCTCCCTCAACTCTTAGACAAAGCCGGGGCGTTGGTCTTCTCCCATCTGCTGTCTTTGTGTTGGACTGACTGCCAGCTCATTTGGATGCTGAACACATGCAGTGACGATGAAAACCGCTCTAGTGTCAGTTTCTATTGGCCTGGATTGCAGACTACTCTACTGCTTACTCAGGCTAATACAACTGTCTGCTGGTTAAATAACATTGTGGAGGATTAAGCTCATGCTCACTGCATTCCAGTAGCTTGATTAACTTCATTTCCTGAATGGAATATGCTCATAGAGTTTAATGAATGAGATAAACCAGATTGTATTGAGTAAAAGAAGTCTTCACAAAACTGAGATATTAAAATAGGGGTAACTGAACTACAGATTAGGCCACATGCAGACACCCTTGTATACATCTGAAATATATTGTTATTGTAAATAAATGATTGGTCACCAACATCTTTTCAACATTGCAGAACAGTTTTTGTTTTGGTAAATCTAAGCTTACAGTTTTAAATCAACAATGGCAGACTGGGTCAAGCAAATTGTTGTTTACTGGTTGGTAGAACAACAGTCACAAAATTTCTGTTCATGTGACTTGGCAAGTACTGCTTTGGTAATGTAATCATCATGCCATCACAGCAATGCAAAAATACACAACATAATATCTTGAGACCAAATTATGTCATTTTTTGGACAGATGAAATAGGGATTTTTTTATGTTAAGTGTGACTATACTTGTTATTTAACTGCATCTTTATAGTGTAAATCGCAAACGTTTACCAAAGTATTGGTAAACTGTCTGTTTCCTGTCCTGGCTTTATTTGGAAGAGAGGTCTAAGGTCCTGGTTGGAATGAGAGGAATCAATCCTTAATCCCTCCATGCCCTCTGTGTATTCCTGTCTTCTTTTGTATCCCAGAGCCTGTCTGTTTTGCCAGTATCTGTAATGCTGTAACTGCCTTGCTCCATCTCTACACTCCATCTTTTCCTGTCTCACCTTCTGTCACTTGCCCTGTTTCTCAAATCATTGTAAAGGCTTTATTGGCATGAAAACGTGTTAACATTGACACAGCTAGTAGGGTTATAAGCAAGGTATATTAAATTGCTGAAGGTAATTAAAATGTTGTTGAGAACTCAGTCATAATGTGTGTACCTGTGTGAATGCCCGACAAGTCTGGGCATGCTCCTGATGAGACGGCATACGATGTTGTTGGGGACCTCCACCCACACCTGGATCAGGGCATCAAGAAGCTCCTGGACAGTCTGATGTGCTACTTGGCGGCATCAGATGCAACTATACACATCCCTGATGTTCTCGATTGGATTGAAGTCTGGGGAAAGTGATGGCCAGTCAATGGCATCAATGCCTTTGTCATTCAGGAAATGCCTGCACACTCTGGCCACTTGAGGCTGGGAATTGTCCTGCTCCAGGAGAAACCCAGGGCCCACTGCACTAGCGTAAGGTCTGACGATTGGTCAGAGGATTTCATCCTGGT
Source organism: Novumbra hubbsi (assembly GCA_016801125.1). Lineage (NCBI taxonomy): Eukaryota > Metazoa > Chordata > Actinopteri > Esociformes > Umbridae > Novumbra > Novumbra hubbsi. Next base: position 12,489 of record JACXGK010011110.1, read on the forward strand.
AATGCAAAACCAGGGAAGAATCACCCAGGAAGGATAAGGAAAGAGCAATTGTCTGTGCCTACCACATGCAAAACCAATCCTTTTTGGGTCTTGTGCACTGGAGAGGAAACAGCAAGACATGTTGTCACTTTCAATTGCACTTTCAAGTGACATTGATTAACAATCGCAGATGCTTCCTGACTGGACAGGTGGAAATCACAGAAGTTTGATTGACTTGGTGTTACACTATGATGATTACTTGTTCCCTTAATTATTTAGAGCAGTGTAGTTATGTTGGTTTCTATTGATTTGTTAGGGTGTGTGTTGTTCTCCTTGAGCTCTGTGGGGCCTGTTTGGTTTTGTGAGTCCCAAAACTCAATGGCTCAACAGGCTCTTGTCAATGTTCACCTCTTCTGTAGATGATGGATTTATTGAGGAAGGTTTAGGTGGGTGTGGAATGTAAAAGCGCCTTTCTGGAATTTGAAAATTTTATTGGTAAAGTCCTAGTTCTGCTAAGCATGTATTATTTTAGGTTTTGTGTTTCACCGTGGCAGTTCTTTTGCACGATACGTTTACTTTCCGCATGCAGAGTCACAGTTGGGTATTTGTCCCAGTTTGTGAATTGTTATTGTATGAGTGATCTATATTGGATTGTTTTAAGCCAGATCTCTATTGGGATTTCTAGGATTGTTTGTTTTATGGTGTAGAAGGCCTTTCTCTTATTCTTTTTCACTCCTTTTGATTCTCTCTCCAATCCATGAACATGCGGTCCTGACCTCTTGAATGCTTGGGTTTGAAAAGCCAACTGACAATTACTCTTGAGGTGTAAAACAAGCGCACCCGCTATTAACACTGTGGTGGTTGTTTGACCCTGCTGAGGATGATTTCAGTAGACCTGAGAAGTGCCAGGAACTCCGAGGTACAATATTATCACAATAAGTGGGTGCTAAAAGGGCTTATAATTCAAGAGAAAGATTTGTTTTGGGCAAAACAATAGGATTTCTTATAATGTCTAAATCAATAGCATAATATGCAACTTTGTTGATATTATCCCCCATGTGTAGTTCTTAGTGAAATGTAAACGATATATATGGGTTAAATATGGGTTTGTTTTTAGGGTTATATGCTAGTTTGTTTGTAGAGCACTGACTTAATAATGTGAAAGGGCTTTAATGAAATACCTTTGATAAAAAAACAAAGGCTCTTCTTGTAGTTTGTGCTTTGTTTTAATGTGTTCCTCACAAACAGGCGCATATATATCTGGCTTCAAAGTTTACTTGAGTTGGTTGACCTTGTTGCTTACAATATCAGTATAATAGCTTCGTAACTTGCGGTGGGCCAGTGTGAAAATGTCTGCATTCACCACCCTAACATCTGCCAAATTCCTAAAACGTTTACGTAAAAATGGCAAAACAGTTCTCTGTACATTGGTTGATATCTGTCCGGCTGTGCTGTCTCGTTGACTGGAGCTCTTCTTCTTGGAGCTCACCCTTCTCCTCTTTCCAGGTGAGGAGAGCCAGGAGCTGGGCCCCCCTCCCTCAGTGGACGAGGCAGCCAACACCCTGATGACGCGCCTGGGTTTTCTGCTGGGGGACAAAATGAACGAGGGACCACCAGGCTCACTATACGGCATGGATGACCACGACGATGGCCAGGTAGTCCTCACACCCAGTGTCAGCGCCAACACACACCCTGGTTTAACCGAAGGTTTCTGCACAGCCGGTAAAGACTAGGAAGCTCCAATAGGCGGAGCTAAAGTTGGCCTGGTATCGGCTCGACTAGGGGAGATTGGACGAATTGACAGAAGACAATGGTGCAACTACACTACCAGTCAGTATCGTCTTTATTCACTAAGCACATTTACTCATCCCTGTAATTGTACTTGATGTAACGGTGCTACTAACGGTAGCTGACAGAGAACACCGTAGCACTGATGTAAGCAGTATGTAGGTGATGTGGCCTGGCTACTTAGGCTCTGTGGGACAAGTGGCTGGTTGTTGAGGGCCGGTCACGGTGGAAGAAAGAAATGTTTAAGTCATGATTAGGGCTGCACAATAAATAGACATTGGATGGAAATGGCGACATTGACATATGCCACCTGCGACGTGGAGCTCCAACAGGAAGGGGAGTGTTACAGGTATCACAAGCAGACTGGCACGGGTTTTCTGTCCGTCATCGGTTTCCCAAATACATTTTGTCTTCACAACGTTCTACTTTTCCCAAACGTTATACACACCGATGTGGCAGTCAGAGACCGGGCAATACGAGCCCCCTGAAAAGTGAGCTGATGGTATAAAATAAACAGTGCACAGATTTTGTATTTCTGTAAGTGAGATTTAGTGTTTATGTTTATTGACTATTTACATTGTTTTGTTCCTGATAGTTGTTCAATGCCTGATAGTTGTTCAACATTTGGGTCCAAAATGCAACTGCTTGTGTAGACATTTCAAGCTAGCGTGGCACTGAGACATTGTCATAACAGCATGGTGATTAAGAGTTTCACCTACAAGGTCGGCGCCTGCAAAACATGTTATACGGGACAAAATATCTGAGTACTGGTAACTGTGCAAACATGGCAATGTCCTTCCCATGGTACAAGTGCTGACAACTACCTTGTTTCAATACAGGATGTACCTTGAAATTGGTAATAAGTGTTACCTGTTTCAAAAGCACTAAATAAAATAAAAATGTAATTCACTCAGCACTTTACTTGGCCATGATTTCTATGATTATTGGTGGTATAGAAATCTGACCATTGAAGACCGTTCCACTTCATATTGAAACCCCCTAATCAGGGACTTGGACCTCTGTTATACCTCATCATTAGGTGCACTCTCCTTGTGACCCAGGTCTAAATGGCCCCTGATTAGGGGGTTGCCATGACAAAATGGAGTGGATCTGGCTTTGTGGGCCAGATTTGAAAACCAACGATCCACACTGTTTAAACACAAGTGTTTGAAAAGGGGAATTGCAATATTTGGTGAAATATATTGAATGGAAAGCTTGTCTAGTCAAGACAGATACTTCCTCCTACCTGGCATTGTCATACATGATGGATGATTTAGCAACTGAGCCCTGAATCTGAAGGAGATGTCCGTGCTGAAGTTCTGGTTGTTTTGGCCCATGTTAATTAAGGGTGTTGTCCACAGATCTGTTCTGTCGGGACAAGACCAGTAGAGGCATTTCTGGGTTACGTTATCTATAGTTTGATCGATATTAGCAAAGGCGAGGTGAGGGTTGAAGTTTGTGATCGGTGTGATGCCTTTTCCCACAGAAGAGGAATAGTTGCTGGCAAGTAGATTCTCCGAATGTGTCCTTCTGTCTGTATCACTGTGGAGGCTCCTAAGGAAGGAGACTGAAGGGGCTGTTGAAATGCATCGTTGTTGAACAGCACAGCTCGGACTCTCAGTGTGCATTTGGTTGTGTCCGTCATGCCAAGCTGCCGTGGTCACAGAAACCCGGCTCTTGGCTCAAGTCCCAATTTAGAAGTCCGTCACTCCCAAACAGACGGACGCAGCCTGGGTAGGCTAGGTTGGAGGGAACCTCCTGTTCTATATACATGTCTCTGGACCCGCCCTATAGACATCCAACCTAGAATTACAACCAGAATCATAAACGTTCCCGAAGTCACTCACACCTCTGTTCAGTTTCTGGTCCCTCGGCCATCTCTGGATTTCTGTGCAATTCTGGCTAATCTAGCAATTTATTTTCAAATGACTAATGTCCAAGTCAATCCGTTATCCAATTAGAGCCAGAACCATGCATAATTGATTAACAGGTTGACTGGAATAAGAATTCACTCTGCCTGAAGGAAGGTGCCCTCTCATTCTCTCTTCCTTTTGCTCTCGCTCTCTCCCCCTCTTCTCAATTGATCAAATTGTAACTGGATCAAACCGACTTGCGTGGAAGTGGGTGGGAGCTCAGAACACCTATTGATATTCCACTAAATCACAATTCATTTGTGAAGAAAAAACTGTATGACTCATCAAAAGACATAGGAAAGAGATGACTCTACGGTTAGACCTTCACTGAAGTAATGTGGCAGGCAAGAACCGTATCAATGACAACAGAGGCCAGGGTCAGCAGTCATATCGTCTGTGTCTCTGTGCCCATCCCACGTATTCGTGTCAGTACTTATGTTCTGATGCAGTCATATTGTCTGTGTCCCTGTGCACATTTTGCATATTCGTGTTAGTACTCATGTTCTGATGCAGTCGTATTGTCTGTGTCCTTGTGCCCATCTTGCGTATTCGTGTCAGTACTCATGTTCTGATGCAGTCGTATTGTCTGTGTCCTTGTGCCCATCTTGCGTATTC